>JAOQMP010087209.1:0-17011 GCA_027563575.1 Erythroxylum pedicellare
TAAAATCCTCTCTTATATGCATTTCTAGCTTTCTCCTTGGTACAGATCATTCATCTCTTATAAAGTCAATTATGTCTACTTCATTCCCCTTTTATTCTTTCCTCTTTTCCATTTTATCTTCCTATTGTCATTTATTTCATCTTCCACACGTACCTCCTCAATCAATTTAGAATTATAAATCTATAAAATCATCATGCAATTTTGATCTCAATTCCACTAATATATTCTTATGGGGGATTTTAACCCTTATCACATTTATCAAACAATCATTTCAAGTCTAAGTTTAACCTCTAAAAGTCACTTTCAACTCGGTTTGTACTCTTTAATCTCATCACTTTTTACTTATATCCTTATTTTCTTCAAACAATCTATGACAGTGTATTCACATCTATATCACATTCGAGACATACCACCAAAACACAATATTGATGTCATATTCAATAATACATCCACCAATGCAAATTGAATCTTTATTTGTTATATTTAACCATATACTATTTCTCATTTCTAGATATCCATCAACCTTCCTCTTCTCACATTATGACAAATCATCATTCTTTTCAGGGCTTCTAACAACTCAAACTCTTAACATAGGCTCATGCGTGTGACTTATATGAATGCAACTCAGACTGGAGATCAGTTGCTACTACCTACCATGACATGACAAAAATGCATGTACCATTTAAACATATTTCAAAAAATGCCCATATAAGATAGTAATTCTGGGCTTTAATACCAGCTACATGTAGCAACCCACTCTTGCAAAATACGTACCAGACTGTGACAGCCCAGATCACCCGTTCACAGATATTGTCTGCTTTAGGCCTTGGCCTAACCAAGCCCTTACGATTTTGCTTTTCCCGAGGCCTTCCTAAGAGGTCACCCATCCTAGTATTACTCTCACCCAAGAACATTTAACCTCGGAGTTTTGATGGGATCTGGTGCATTAGGCTATGGAAAACACGTCTATAAAGGACAGGTATTCGTACCCTTATAAGGCGTACTTCGTTCTCCTCTCCAACCGATGTGGGATCTCACACTCTCCACCCCCATTAGGGCACAGCCCTCTTTTGGGGTCCAGCCTAGCTGGCACAACTGTTTGGTACCAGCTTTGATACCAATCTAATTTTCATAACCCGGTATCACATCGCTTCCAAAAAAAATAAATTAATTTGTAAAGTTTTTAACTTCTCCACGAACTTTGCAAATTGTGCATCCAGTTTGTTATTTTGTAATCATTGGGGGAATGGAATATTGGGTGGACATGGATTAGGGACAACTTAAAGAGGGATGTCATGACCCGGTACCACATCAGGCCCATGACAACCGTCGCATACTCAGGCCAAGGATACTCACAGTATCCTTAATCCGACTATGCAAGGCTTATTGAATATCTCTTTTTTTCATTTTTTTAAGAAAAATTTGAGTAGCACAATGACTGTATTTTAAAGACCCCAAAAACCTGCAAACAATTTTAAACACACTTCTGTATCCACATCCAACCACAACTTCAGGACTCTCTAGTCCACTCAAGACAATCTTAACTCCAGGCAATCTAAACTCAAGTATCAAAAGTTCATACATAGAATCTTTACATAGTAAGGCAATCAAAAATTAACTTGCAAAATCATAAAGTATTACACAAATATAGTTCACGAGCCACTAGATAATAAAAGCACAAAATGGGAGACTACCCACGTGTGGAAATATCCCTAAAATGTCAAAAAGCCGCACAATCCTCACAGAACTTCGAGCTCACTAAATTAACCTGTATGGTTGGAAAGCGGAGGGGGTGAGTACACTGGGTTCTCCGTAAGCAGGAGAAACATATATCACAATTAGAAGTGATTCATTCCAAGGCAATGTAGATAACCTATGAACTAAATATATATCACATAGAAAACACATAGGCCCAGCCTATGACTCAATGTATACTGCTTAGGAACCATAGGCCTAGCCTGTTAACTCACTCATCCGGTGAACATAGGTCCCAGTTCTAGTACACAAAAGCATAAAAACATCATATGTATCAATCAAATCTCAATAGGAAAACCAATATTAGGACAAGCCAAAACAATCATGTGTGACACCATTAGTCGGCCAAACTAATGTGCACACCCACCGATACCTGGTGTTGGCTCGGCTTTCATCCGTGGTGAGTCCAGACTATAGTCGACAAGAGCGTCATGACCCTAGGTGATAACCTCGTCGGTGTCTAGACCCTAGGTATGGAATCACCCGTGAGTCCCGTAGAAAAGTGTCGATACTGCAACTCGACTTTCATGTACCAACATCAAGGGTACAGGGGTCACTTAATCATAATCAGGTGTGCTCAACACACGATTGGCCAATCATTGTCTCACTAATCACAAAACAAATCATGTCTAATTATTAAGTATAAAATCAAGTAAGGCACCATGCCTTTATTTATCGGTCTAACCGATAAAATAAAACTGTGCCATGGCTCTAAGCCAAAAGAGAACAAATACATGCATCTTACATAATTTGATTATGCATATGTAAATTTCAAATATTTTCGCATAAAATAAAAAGCCATCTTTTGTACTCCAAATGTAAAGTTGTTCAAAAATAGTGTCATTTATCAAATACATACACATGTTAGCATTCATTTGAAATTCAATTCTACCATACGTCACCTAGGTTCAAAATTCACATATAAGTCATCATACATGTCTTAGAATGATCTAGTCCCATATGAGAAATATGGTTTCCCAACTCACCTTAAAAGAAGGTATACCCTCTCTTAACCTCAACAATCCTCAGTACGAGCTCCTCGATTCACAGCTTCTGAGTCTTTATACATGAAAACAACATATGATGAAAATACTACTTAAACATAAATTTCATATTTAAACACCATCACATTAGTTTCCCTTTTTGCATTTCCTAAGGCATTTAATGCCTTTAACCGAAACTTACTCAATTTATGACATAATTAAGCACATTTTTCATCCAAGCATATTAGGCCATTATTCATCAATCTAGGCAACATTTCAAGTTTGCTCTAAGTAAACATGATAGTTTCTTTCCAATGTACACCCTCAAAATCCTTAAATCCTAAGCCAAATTTACTTAGGCATTTTATCAAACACCTAATGTGCATGACTTTCAAGTCATATTTTCAAGACTTTATCATACTAATTCATGCTCCTATCTTATTATATAACAAGCACTTCCAACAACAACACATTTTACCACTTCATTCAATCCAATTCCCTTCATTTAAGTCATATTCATCATAATTATACAACTTATTATATTAGTCCAGTTCTTCCCTCATCATTTCAGCCAAGCCTTATCCAACATACATCTTCTTCATTTTTCATCATAAATTCACATTATACATACACAATTAACACCATAGAATTCGTTTAAAACATCAATTTCATAAGATATTCAAAATTTCACAAACTTTCACCAAAATGAGGGCATCTTGATTTTGGCTTTAGGAGACTTCTCCATGACACAATTCATTTTTCTAAACCATGTTTCATGTATATTCAAGCATAGAGAACAACATATCTTAACACCAAACTCAAAATCATAATGTAGAGAGAGATGAAACAAAATTTACCTAAATATTCCTTTGTTGATATCTTAAAATCCTTTGAGAATTTCTCAAATATAATGATAGATTTGAGTTCTTTAATCGCAAATTAACTTAGAACACCTTGTTTTAGATTGGAGAATAAAAAAAAATGGTGGAAATTTGGTGATGGGCAAATGGTGTTCTTCTCCTCATCTCTTCTCCTTTCTTTCAATTAAAACAAAGTGTTTTCAATATTTAATGGTAAGGTGCATGTCCACACGTCTAGAATGTTGACTATTCTTTGACTAAACATAGTGAAATTACCTTTTTGTCCTTATCTTATGTGAAATTACCATTGGACCCTCCAAACTTTTCCTAAATTTGCAATTAAGCCCAAAATTTGAGAATTACCAAAACTTTTATTTTCATTTTGATCCTTGGACTTTTTAAAATTATAATTAAGCCCTTTAAATTTATAAAATACATATTAGTCCTCCAAAAATTGAAAAATTGTATTTAAGTCTCTTAACTTTTAACAATTTGCAAATAAACCCTTAAATACGTCAACTTTTCCAATTAAACTTTCTAAGTGTCTAACAAGTCTATAAATCATGTTTAATCACCTCTAAGGCATTGGAACACATTTAACTTGAAAACCATGGTCATACCCATTCAATGGACTCGATTTTACATACCTAGAAGCTTATATGTCATAAATCTCCAAGATTTCGCATATTGATGAACTCTAAGTTCATATAAGGGTATATAACATTATATATCACTGGAATATATACCAAAAGGATTCAAATACATTTTGGAACTCATATACAACCATGTATATATCAATATACATTAGTATCTCTAAGTACATACCAATACAAAAGGGCTCAAAAAGTCTGAAATTACATATACCTCCAAATATCTTAAATATAGAAACAGAAAATGATGATGATGAAGATGATATAGACTTTGATGACATTGATTGGGATTGGATGGATATTTATCAATAATCTTTTATAAAAGGTCCTTATTTATTTTTCTTTCTCTATTAAAAAGATAAATTTTGTTACTATATGATTAAATATATACTTTACTAATCTAATTATTTATATGGTTGTTAACAACAATATTCTTTATTGTTATAGATCTTCACATTGAAAAATGGAAGAAGCTAACATGTGCAACCAAATTTGTTACACCAGGGTGTATGGCTAATTTTTTAAGAAAGCAGCAAAAGAAGACTCGTGCTTATGAACTAAAAGATTCATCTGAACTATCACATAGAGAGGAAGAGCATTTGGAAAATATTGAAGAGCAATGCCAATTTATTAAAGAAAAGGTGCATGTTTTCTTATTTGCTTTAGTAATATATGTGTGATTATTCTACTGTTAAATTTGCTTTGCATATAGTTTCCATATACATGTGATTATCTTACTTTTAAATTTATTTTTCTTTCCACTGGTTTTCATTTTGACAAATTTTAATAAAAAGGAAAGCACCAATCATATAAGAAGAATGGCAGATTGCAACCTTTTTGTCCTTCAGGTAGTATTAATGACTTTTTAAGGTGGAAAGAACAAAAGAAACTTATTAACGAACAACCACAAATGGAACATGTAAGTGGAGGGGATGAAATACCTAAAAATGAAGTAGAAGGAGCAGCTTGGGAAGCGATTGTTGAAGAAGATTCTACTTTTCTAAGGTGGAAAGAATTAATAACTAAAATGATGGAATGACAATCTGAACAACATGAAGATGTAGTAGAAGGAAATGGCTATGATATAAGCATGAATATGGTAGAAATTGTTATTACTCAATGAAATTCATATATTTTACTATTTTTAAAATAATTTCTCTTTTGTATACTAACATTAATAATTATTTTAAATATAGAGTTTGTGAAGAAGAAGGGAAGAGGTCCAACTTTGCTTAAGGATGTTCATGCAAGATCCATGGAACAATGCAAATCAAAATTTTTCAATGCTCTTAATCAGGCGACTGGTCCAAATGAGAAGACGTTGAATGAATTAATTTTCTTGGGTAGTGTAGCTCGTAAACAAAATCTTCCACGTTTAAACCATGTTAATTGGTGACAGATTCCCAAAAAAACTATTTGGGAATATGTTAATGTAGGAAATCATTATCTTAATGCTCCTTTCAATTTTGATTTATGACATTTAAATGAGTATTTACTAAATTGCAAAAGAGATATATTCTACCATTAGAAGGTAAAGAATAGACTTTGAAAAATGTTGGAGATGTATGGAGAATTTACAAGTGTAAAGTGAAGCAAAATCATTTCAAATAGTATATGACAGATGTAGAAAGAATGGCCAATCGTCCTAACTATATAACCAAAGAAGTCTTTAAGGATCTCATTTCTTATTGGAACCACCACAGTTGAAGGTATGATAATTATTATTACTTTTTACAAATTAGTTCTATGATATCTAACTAATATAATGATTTAATGTGTAGAAAATTGCTGAAGCAAATACTCAAAATAAAAAACAACAAACTAAAATGGACACAATTGGTCCTAAGAGCTTTGCAAGTATTTATGCTAAGTTGGAAAGTTCAATAAGTTATAATCTATTAAGAAATTATTTTAATTTTCTAAATTATTTCTAAAATGTAATTAACAATTGTTTTTGTGGATAGCAAAATGAAATAGAAGATAAAACTTCACTCTCCAATGTTGAAAAGTATATTACAGCTTATAAAAGAAAGCTTGGAAAAGTGTACAAGCAATTTATTAAAGCTATAAGGAAGAAAATTGTGAGTAACGTTAGTTTTATAATAATTTTCTTTATTGTTGCTACTTTTGTTGAGATGCCAAAATTTATTACTTATTTTATGTGTTTATAATTCCATTTTATTTGTTTTTTATATTGTTGATTTATTTTTTCTTATCAAAATGAGTTATTTTTAGTATAATTGGAATTATACTAAGTTTTTTGTAATCATATATGGTGCCTGCATTCATTACTATGACTGCAAATTTTCTTTCATAGGCTCACAATGAAGAAGTGCAAAAGGAAAATGGTAGTGAAAAGCTTGATAAAGTTGTGGTTGATTTGAGGGTGATAAGGCCTGGCATAATAAACTTTTTGGAAGGGGTGTGAAAGCGTCTACCATAAAAGAAAAAATATGGTGAGTGAAGCCTTGTACAAAGTTCCTAATAAGTATTTGTAGTCCATCAAGAATGCATTAAAAGAAGAGATGAACTAAAAAGAAGAAGTTGAAAAGGAGAGAATAAGAAAGGAGTTAGAATAAGAGAAAGTTGAACGCTTGGAAATGAAAAGGCAACTAGAACAAGATAAAGTTGATAGAGAAGAAATGATGAAACAAATGTTCTCCCTCATTCAATCTCATCTTAGGCAAGCTAACACCATTGACATAGAGATGCTTTGTAAATTGATTACACCTATTCAATCAAGAAAAGAATCTTCTATTCCTCCAAACCATAGATATCAACATAAAGAATATCAGGTAACAAATTTCCTTAATTCAGTGTTTTTGTACATCATTTTGTTATTTTTTGTTGTTGAGATTAGCAGCTTATGTTCATGCTTTTGAATATGTTCATAGAAAGAACTGAATCATTGTGATGTTAGATTTTGGACTATATTATTTGTCCAAATTAAATTGATGTCACAATAAAGTAGTTAGTACTTCATTTTTTTATATACATCAACTTATTTATGAGCATAGTAGTTTTACAATTCTAATATACTTCTTGTTTCTTTCTATTTTTTTTAGGATGGTGATGATTAGGAGTGGACAAAGAGGTACTTGCTGAAGGCATGGACAAAGAGCTTGATTTTACATTAAATAATATTGGTAATGAAAGAATAAGTTGTTGCTTTTATTATTACAAATTATTACCTAAAAAATCACTTTGTTACCCTATAAAGAGTTAAAAGTGTTGCAATATCTATTTAATATTGTTGCTATAGTTTGAAGCTAATGTGTTACCTTAGCCAAAACTTAAAGCAACATTTTTTTATTTATTGCCTTATACTTATTGCAGCACCACTTCTTGTAACGAAATGAATTTTGTTGCTTTAAACTAAAGGTAACAATAATTATACTTATAGCAATGATTTTGACTATTGCCTAAAACACTTTTTGCTATAGTGCTAAAATCATATGGAAAGAAGTTGGTAAGACAAATCTCCTTATATGGCTTGTAATAAGACAGAGATTAACTGCAATGGATAGGTTAAGGAACAATAATAACCATCAATGTTGCAGATTGTGCAAAGAAAATGCTTGAAACTTTGAAACATCTATTTTTTAATGTGCTTTCACATTTAAGATATATGAATTAAGGAGAAAAAATTATGTAATCAAGGATGTTTCAGGATAGATTGGTTTGAGGTTACAATTAAGCTCAACAAAGATCAAATTATGCGTGAGAAAAATATATATTGATCAATGGAATAACTTTTAAAAGTACAATTTATGCCATCTAGAAGAAAAAAATTATACAACTTTTTAAAGTAAAGATTTAGATCTTACAAGAATTTGTCACTTAGATAAGAGACTACTGGTTCACAAATGAAATACATGAGATCTGTAACAGAAATATGGCTAAAACCTAGAGTATAATGGATACTCATCTTCTACTAACTTATTCGAGTCTAAATAACAACTAAAAAGCGATATGAAAATTATTGCTTGAGACAGTCACAAAAGAAAGAATGATCCAATTGAAAAAGAAAAGATGAGCCTAAACAGATTAACATGCAGCTGAAGAGTCTCTTTCTTTAAATAGTTAATAATCACCTTTGATCATCATTGTAATTTTTTAAGTATCTAACATTACGTTATTCTTCATTTAATATAATCAACTTAAAAAGGAAAAATTTTAAACAAATCATTTGATTCCTTAAAAGTTTGTACTTCTAGAATCTTCAATTTTAGCACAATACAAACTAAAAACTATCAATTACTGAATTTGTTTCGCTACAACACTATTCATATGCCTTCATTTTCATTTGTCTTTGTTTTTCTCAAAATACAAGCTATTACAACTGACTTTTCAAAACTTTTAATGGTCATTATTCAACCCTTAAGGTATAGAAACTTAGCAACAGTACTTGAAAAAGCATGACTATTAGCAGTGTTGTATCATATTTCAGCTTCATTTCCTTAATTTTGTTCATATTATTACGATGAATTTATGAAAGCTACAAAAAGAATAAAAGAGCTCCCATAGGCACCTTTCTCCAAGTTACTATATGTATGATTGACAGATGCTTAATTGATTATAAAATTATCCCATAACACTTAGCAATTATTAACATGAAAATGTTTAAGATATTCACTTTAATTTATATATGATTTTAGGTACAATTTGGAAGCAAAGAAGTTAAAGTGAGTCGAAAGCACGACATATGGGCCATTTTTTGAAGATTAATATCTACTTGCCTTTATGGAGCGTGAAGAAAAAAATAAAAGATAAGAAAAATGGAACACAAAGAAGAAGAAGAAAAATTTAAAGCATGCAGCAGAAGCACAAAACGACAACAGAAGAAGGAAATAAGAGAATAAAATGCAGTAAAACAGAAGCAGCAATGCAACACAGGCATTATGCATTGGGTTGTGCGTTAAACATAGGCGTTATGCACTGCATTGTGTGTTAAACGCAGGCAACGCCTACGCATAACACATTTGCGTTCCGAAGCACATGGTGTGTGTTTTATTCAAAACGCACAGTAAAAAGAGTGTGTGAATATTTATGTGGACTGAAAACCCACAAGTTGAATTCGTCAAATCAATCAACAGAAGAGGGGTGTGAGAGAGCAATGAATAGTAGCATGGTCCAAGGAGTTTAATTGTCCCAACGATGACTAGTGAAGAGTAGAGAGGGTTGCGCAATGAGGCAGTGAAGGAGAAACGAAGTGGTCTTCAGTAAGGCTATGACATGAGGGCTGAAGTATTTTTATGGGAAAGACCTATGAAAGGCTAGACGTTTCGACGCTATTTCGTACGTGACATTGACGTCAACGACTTGAGTTAAGTATTTTATTATTATTTTGTTGTTACTTTCTCTTATTAGAAATTGATTCTGTTATCCTATGTTAATTGATTTGGGTATTGTGTATGGATAATCATATTTTCATTATTTTTTGGTTATTTGTGTATGAACACATTGGGTATTATGAAAAGATGATTTTAATGCATTCATTGAATCGTTTAATTACAAATTCATTGCTAGAATTTTGATATAATCCATAATTGTTATGTTGAAATGTGTAGTGACTAATGATTTGTAATCATTAAGGATAATATGACCTACGTTAAATGGCGCATTGTGTATTGTTGTTTCCTTGATTAATCGATTTTCAAATTCGTAACACTACTACCTAATTAAATCTAGAGATTTTATCCTAAGTTATGCACTTGTTAGGTTTAATTAATGATCGTATCTTGATTAAACAAAACCTAAGGAAAAACTCGAGTTAATTATTAACCCACGATTAACAGTTTCTAGGAGAGGTTTGAGAACAACAAATCAATGAAATATGTTTAATTAAGATGTAGGCCGAGATTGAACTAAAGAACCAAATCCTTATCAAATTCTCTACTTCCTATCACGACTCTGGTTCATCTATAGAAGAGTTGATTAATATTTTGAATGCTAATACTTTGCAATTGCAGTAGAATACTCTATAATTCCAAAAAGATGGAGGTTAATTTCTAAAAAACACATAGTCTAGCGCCCAAGATTTGGAGAGTCAACACGATTCAGGTGGATCTTTAGAAGAACTTGTTAGGAATCTTACTGCTAACAATTTGCAATTTCAACAGGATATGCAACAATTACAACAAAATATGTAGCAACAGTTGTGAAAATTTCGACAGGTGAAAAAAGCAAGCCAACATAGCATGGAACACCCAATGGGACAAAAGCAAGCCAACAGAGCATGGAACACCCAATAGGCCAGATGGCAATAAGACTTAGTCACCTAGAATCACAAAGTGAAGAGAAGCAGTTGTATCAACCCGAGGTGTACCTATTAAATGTTTGTGCGAAAACTTTACAAAATGATGAGGAGCTTAAGAATTTTGAGGTCAACCCTCAACAAATTGCTTGTATCCAAGAAGTTGAGAAGGAGCTTGAAGCCTAAAGGGAAACATGTTTTAGCTCATAGGTAAGTAACAAGTCCATGATTATTTTTGAAACTAACTATTTACCTTTATATAACATATTGGAGGAATTAAATGATAAAGAAAAAGGTGAAGAGACATTCAAAATATTTATGAAGTGTATAGACTTAGTCAGGATTGAGAATCTAAGGATAGAGATGACGCTGAATGAGGATGATGATCAACTAAGGCCCTATCCAAAACTACCTCACGTGGAGGAGCCGTATGTGACACCTGAAGATTAGAATTTTGTTACGTGAGGAGGAAACAAGGAGTCCTGCCAGCGACCCTTGACAAAGGAACTTCTTGGGAGGCAACCCAAGGGAAGTAAATTTCTTTTCCTTTTCATTTCGGCATTACTTTTTAGATATATGTGTGTTTTTGAATTTTTTTGTTTTACTTGTTCTTAAGTTTTCAATCAAAATGAGAGAAAGGATGAAACAAACGAAACAAACATTTTCTTGTTTTCTATTACTTCTAAGTTTATATAATTATGATTAGAGTGTGAATTCATTAGACAATTTCATAGCAACTCTAGCATGTAGTTTTTCTCTTGTAGTTAGTCGATATGTATTATCTTTAGAAGAGTAGTGACTAATGGTAGACAAAGTCAGTGAGATTTTGAGCCTTATTTAACTAACACATCTGTATCAATCTCATTGCCTTTTGATAATGTGTGACCTTCATGACATGTACATCCTGATTTTGCATTGAATATCTATTTGAGTTATCACATGCATTAATATGGACATGATTAGCCATTCTTTGTTTTTCATAAACTACATTAGCCAAATAAACTATCCTATGATTTTCCCCTTGATAAACTCCTTTGAGCTTTAGCCTTTCTTTTTATATCAACCATATTACATGCTTTATACTTAACCAAATGTCCTACCCAAGCTATAAAGCTAGTGGAACATTTGTGATTGGTGAGTTTTCGGATGTACAAAAGTGTAAATGTGGGGGTGTACATATGTGTCGGTTGGTTAATGTTGAGATGTTTTGTTATGTCCTATCATTGAAATTCCCATGTTGATGTAGTTTATTTTTATTTTTATAAGGAAAAGAAAGAAAGAGAAGAGAAGAGAAAAGAAATAAAAGAAAAGAAAATGAAAAAGAAAGAATGAAAATTGATTAAAATAAATGTATTAAAGAGGAATTGCATATATGTTGAAAAGTTGTTTATAGTTTATGCATCTTCCTAGAGTTGTAATGAATGTGTTATTTGAGTATGTTGAATATGAGGTTGATGTTGGCTTGGAAGGTTCACTCTTGTGATTTAAATGTATTGTTGGCATAAATTATATGAGTGATTCCTTTAGATTGGTATATGCTTTATATGGTTTGTGTATGAGAGATGAATGAGGTTGCAAAATATAAATGTTGCATTTGTCATAGCTAACAGTACCTAGTTTTTTATGAGTGTTGCTTTGTTTCACTAGCTTTAATGACTTTCATACTACTTGACCCAAATAAATCTCACCTTACCTTTTCCCGCATTATAACCTTGAAAAGTCCTTTGATTCATAATTTTACATGTGAATTTTAGTGGTGGAGAAATGAAATGATATGCAAAAGTTGTGGATTGTCATGATCATAAATGGTATTAAGTGTACCCGTAGATATATTTTAGTTAAACACATTTTTCAAGTCTACCATTAGATTGTTTACAGATATTGAATGTTGATTGATCATGAGTAAAAGCTTAGAATGTTGACATCTTGCTATAATTTTTAAATGTCACTCATCTTTGCTTGTTATTATATATTCTTGGAACATTTGGGAAATGAGTCAATGTTTTTTTTTTCTTTGAGGTTAATTTTAATGTTGTGCCCGATGACGACCAAAAGCTAAGTGTGGGGGAAATTGCTAGGTGCTTAATTGATTATGAAATTATCCCATAATACTTAGCGATTATTAACAGGAAAATGTTTAAGATATTCACTTTAATTCATATATGATTTTAGGTACAATTTGGAAGCAAAGAAGTTAAAGTGAGTCGAAAGCATGACATATGGGCCATTTTTTGAAGATTAATATCCACTTGCCTTAATGGAGCAAGAAGAAAAAAAATAAAAGATAAGAAAAATGGAACACAATGAAGAAGAAGAAAATTTAAAGCATGCAGCAGAAGCACAAAATGACAACAGAAGAAGGAAACAAGAGAATAAAACGCAACAAAACAGGGACAGCAACGCAATGCAGGCATTATATGCTACGTGATGAGTTAAACGTAGGCATTATGCGCTACGTTGTGTGTTAAACCCACAACACATTTGCATTCCAAAACGTATGGTGTGTGTTTTATTCAAAACGCACAGTAAAAGGAGGAGTGCGTGAATAGTTGTGTGGACCGAAAACCCCCAAGTTAAATTCGTCAAATCAAGCAACAAAAGAGGGGCAGTAGAAGAGAGGGGCATGAGAGAGTAGTGAATAGTATCATGGTCCAAGGAGTTTAATTATTCCATCAATGAATAGTGAAGAGTAGAGAGGGTTGTGTAATAAAGCAATGAAGGAGAAACGAAGGGGTCTTCGATGGGGCTACAACATAGGGCCTAAAGCATTTTTTCAGAAAAGACCCATAAAAGGCTAGACATCCCAATGCCAGTTCGGAGGCAACATTGATGTTGATGACTCGGGTTAAGTATTTTTTATTATTTTGTTGTTTCTTTCTCTCATTAGAAATTGATTGTGTTACCTATGTTAATTGATTTGGGTAATGTGTATGGATAATTGGATTTTCGTTATTGTTCAGTTATTTGTGTATGAACCCATTAGGTATTGTGAATAGATGATTTTAATGCATTCATTGAATCGTTTAATTACGAACTCATTGCTAGAATTTTGATATAATTCGTAATTGTTATGTTCAAATACATATGTAGCGACTAATGATTCATAATCATTAGGGATAACATGACCTAGGTTAAATGACGCATCGTATGTAGTTATGGCCTTGTTTAATCAGTTTTCGTAATTCATAATGCTACTACCAAATTAAATCTAGAGATCATATCCTAATTTATTTGGTGGTTAGGTTTAATTTCTTGATTAAACAAAACATAAAAAAATCTCAGGTTAATTATTAACCCATGACTAATAGTTACTAAGAGAGGTTTAAGAATAAGAAATTAATGAAATATGTTTAATTAGAGTGAAGGCTGAGATTGAACCAAAAAACTGGGTCTTTACCGAATTCCCTACTTTTATCATTTTTAGAATGTTTTCTTTAATTTATTTTTATTAGTCTAGTTTCATTTTATTTTCTTCTTTCAAAAAATTCCAGAAACCCCCCAAAACCTAAACACCAGTTACTTATATTTCATAAACTTTGCACACACTCTCTGTGGGATCGACTTAGACTCACCACTACTATAGTAGTTGTCTAGTTATTTTATTTTGACTAGCGTTATGACACGCAGTCAATGATTGTGCTAATCGCAGTGGATATTTCCTATTTCCAGATACACTGGGATGATTACACTGTATTATTTGATAAACACGTGAAATGGTTGGTGCAACCATAATCTTATTTTCGATAGAAGAAAAAAAGTTGATGCTTCTATAATTTCTGAAATTGACACCATATTTCTGGTTTTTTTTACGCTTTGATGTCAACAATGTCGTTCGAGGGCTAATTAGTTGCGTTCAAAGCAGTCCTATGATCCTTTCAGAGTTTGGAACTTTGCATCACAAACTGTAAATTAAATTGACACTCCAACCAATCTTTAATACTAATGGTAAAATATTTGAAATAATTATTTTGTAATTGAAATTATGATAAGATCATAGTTATGAGATTCAATTTGTATTTATGTATTATTCCTAAATTATTGATAGTTGTATTTTTATTAAGACTAGATATTGATTAAATGGTAAAACTGAAACATATTATGTTTTTGTCTTATGAAGAAAGTGATTGGTCTTATAGATTAAAGTATGAAGATAATTAAACAAACTTATAGTTGCTTATTCGAGAATAAGTTCATTGAACTGCTATGATTATGAGGATCTCAAATAGAACAACACTTATATGTCTGTAGATTTTTTCATTATGATGGTTGAATAATTGATCCATACACTTGTGATTACCAAATACTATTTATGACTTATTTTAATTAAGGTAGTTCATTAAGTAGTACTTGGATATAATTTGAACTATATTAAGGTAACTAAGTAAGTCAACAAAGGATTCGTCACTGTAAAGTAATTAGAGAGAATGTTTCACTATTCTTAATTAGTAGTGATTTCAGGAATTCTCTATTTAGAGTGTTGGGCACTGATTCCGGAACCTAACTTTTTCTCTGATACCACAATTTTTAGGCACCGATTTCGGAACCCAACTCCTGCTATGATACCACAGTTGTTAGACCCCACTTTCGGAGCTCAACATTTGGAGTCATAAAATGTGTGCTTGTGCTTGTTACCATGTATGGTTATTCCAATTAACCCTCATTAGTCATCCTCGATTCATCTTCATTGTTTAATACTGCAAGCGTCGGGCCCTATTTTCTGAATCATTCTTATACTAAAGCAAATATTCTATGCTCAACTTCCATCCAGATATCGAACATCTTAGAGGCTGAATCAAAATTCGGCCTCTTCATATAATTTGTAAACCTATGTCTCTAGTTTACTCCACATTGAAAATCATCTCAGTTGGAACCCTACAAATCTAGATATATTCAAAATGCCGAAGCATATTCAGTAAAATAACACCAGTTCATACTATTCCAACATATTCCTTCACTTTCCTTCAATCAAAACCTTTTTCCAATCAATTCAGAATGCTATCATTTTTTTTTGGAGAGATAGCACAATGTGTGAGGAATCTATTGTCTCAAGGGTCACTTTGTTTAAAGGTCGGGTAATAAGGATTAGTCGAATAACAATTTTTATCCAGAAATTGTAAGTCTTAAGGAATGGGTTAAAATTCTATTCCTTCACATCATTTGTAGCTCTATGTCTCTAGTTTGTTTAGACATAAGATTCATCTCATTTGGAGGTCGGATAATAAAGTTATGGATGAAGGAAAATCAAACAAGGTTCTGTCCTCAACCATATTGAACCTATTCGGGAAAAATCGTATAACTTGCTCTAGAGATATCAGATCAAGGTTATTCTTAGAGGGTTTGAAAGAAGACTTCAATATCTACAACTTTCATTTAGATATTGAAGGGAGATTTTTATCATCGAAAGGGTCAGAATTGGACTAGACGATATATTATGAACAGTGACCATAAGAAGGTTATGAACAGTACATAGAAGATATCTTGCAATTAGCATAACTTTCTCTAAAGATATCAGATTATGGTGTTCTTTAGTTGGTTTGAAAGAGGAATTCAAGATATAAAACCTTCATGAATATCTTCAAGACAAAATCTATCATTTATAGGATCAAAAATGGGACCAGACAATAGTATTAGTTGAACAGTGCACCAGACGATATGATGTCATCACTGGACGATATGACATCCCCAGGCAAAGTGTCCTCAAAAGACAAAACGTCTTCACAATACGATGTAGCTTCATAAGATGAAGTGGATTCAAAAGACAAAGCGTCTTCACAAAACGAAGCACTTTCATAAGATGAAGCGTCGTCACAAGATGAAGTGTCCTTACAAGATGAAGCATCTTCCTAAGACGAAGCGTCCTCACTAGATGAAATGTCTTCTTAAGACGAAGCGTCCTCACAAGACAATACGCCCTCACCTAACGACATGTCATTACCAGAAGATACGTCATCAGCAGACGATACGTCATCACCAGATGATACATTTTCACTAGATGATGTGCCCTCACTAGACGACACGTCCTCACCAAATGATATGACTTCATCAGACGATACAAACTATACTCCTGAGTATCTTCCCCTTATAAGGATCATAACTTCCTACTCCGATATCCAAAAACTTCATACTTTACAACGTTGGAAAGCTAGAAATATAAGCTACAACTTCCATGAATTCAACTTGTCAAATTCATCTTAGATCAATTCAAATTTTTTCCCTAAAGTCAGAACACGATTTTTCCCTTATGGAAGACTTAGAATTTTGCACTACGTAAACTTTGAATGTTCTGAGCATAAGCCTTCAGCTACAAAAATGATTTCATTAACCTCTTAAATCTCTGTTGGATCGGCAAAAACAAAATATGCTATATTTAGAGAAACGGTAGATTTCAAAACTTTTAAGAAATCATTACTTCCAGCGGAAGCAACAAATACAAATCATCATGCTAATCCATACATGATATGGTATAAGGATAATAAAAAAATAAACAAGATCAGGAGTATTACCGAC
>JAOQMP010087224.1:0-17010 GCA_027563575.1 Erythroxylum pedicellare
TTTATGAAATAACTGTAATATGCTTGAGTGTTGCATGAATTGAGTGAACCATCGATGATGGTTACCTCACTGAGTTCACAAACTCACCCAAAATTGCAACTTATTTTTCAGGACCGAGAGTAGACTCCTAGCTCCAGAAGGATTTTTCCTTCCGTGTAGATCGTGTTGGCAAGAGAAGTCATGGCTCACAGGTCGGTCAGCTGGGACTTTTGGGGGATGACCTGGTTAGGCATTTTGTATTAGGTTTCTTTCGGAGTGATATACAAACAATAAACAATGACAGATATGTAAATTTATGGTTTCTATGAAATGAAATGAGGAAACAAATTAGGGTTTCAAAAAGTAGTGATTTTTATATTGATGTTTTATTATGATGCCATGAGAAGTGAAATAGTGATCGTTCGTAGCTCACCCTTACCGTAGGATTTATACCGGAATGACCTGGGGACGTCCCGGTGTTTACCCTGCGGTAAGGGGGCGCTACAAGTGATATTGGTCAACCAATATGCATTGAATATTGGTCAACTAATGTGTCCCTTGAGGGATTGGTCCACCACATCACTTATTAGTTAACCAATGTGTTAATAAACAGTCATATTACAAGTTTAACTTACATTGGTTGACCAATCCTCCCAAATTCATGACTTTAACAACTTTAAATACTTAAACTTGATTTGTTTAATACAATTACAATTAAAAATCTTTCAAAATGTTTTCTAAAGAGTGTCTCTTGATGAATGAAAAGACTCACGTATTGAAGTGAGATTAAATGTTTATGCATAGTGAGCCTTTAAGATTACCAAAATAACAAAACGATAGTATATTTAAAATTACAAGCTATGGATTGACCTTGATATGCCTTGATCATCATTTTAAGAATTGCATACTTCATATTTTCTTTATCATCTATATGAGGTGTCTTTTTGAGTTACGCATAGCTATATCTTGTTTTTATATAACTTCTCATCAAGATAACAATCTTATTAGTACTATTTTTTTTTCATTACAAATTTGATATAATCTCACAGAATTTTAAGCAAGATCGAAGAAACTCCAGCCCCTGATATCATAAGAACAAAATCAGAAATTTGAAGAGCGAGACATCAAGAAGAGATCTAAAGAACGATGGCAGAAGAGTTAATGAAGGAGACCAACAGTGAACCTTAATAGATTTCATAAGATAAAGGTTCAACGACGAACATCAAGGCATCACTCGATCACCAGTACATGCAATGCCATTTGAGATCAAGCTAGCTTTGCTGAATATGTTGTCGATCAACATGCAATTTTATGAGTTAGCTAATGAGGATCCTATTTAGTGAATTTTCTTGAAATATTTGATATATTCCAATATAAGTGAATGTCAGAAGATGTTGTTAGGATTATGCTCTTTCCCTTCTCACTAAGGAATAGAGCCAAAGCATGGTATCACTCCTTAAACCTAACAAACATCATGACATGGGAGCAGCTATTGCATGCATTTTTAGACAAGTGCCTCCCTCTTACGAAGAGATTAAAAATTTCTAACAAAATTAAGGGGAGTCAATGCATAAAGCGTGGGAACGTTATAAGGACTTGCAAGGGAGATGCCTTCATCATAACCTACCTAGAGAATTCCTATTGCAAACCTTATACAATAGAATTAATTCACCTATAAGGGGTACTATAGATGCAACTTTTAGAGGATCTCTGATGAGAAGAGATGGCAAATAATAACTATCTTTGGATGTTAGATCGAAGCATACGGTAATCTACTTTTTGTGATTAAAAGGGAGTGATTAGTTTTGATTCAGTGACAACAATATAGGCTGAGATTAAAAATTTATCAAGACAACTTAACAACCTAAAAGCCTCTTCATCTGCTCTGATTAAAGCAATTCAATATAGACATAAATTATGCAAATAAGATAACTATGATATTGCTAATTGCTTCTTAATGTAAAGCAATAATATGGAGCAACTCAACTATATGAGAATACAATTTTGTCAAGGAAGAGAAAACAACCCCTACTCTAACACTTACAATCCTTAGGTAAAGGAACCACTTAAACTTTTCTTGGTCAAATAATGCAGGTAATCAACTGTATAACTAAGGTCCACCTGGATTTCAATAAGAGAAGTCAAATGCCAATGACTTGAAATTGGACAAGATTATGGATAGAATCATAAAAATGGAAGGGAAGTTTGAAAAGGTAGCTAAAAAACACGCTTCTTCCATTCATAACTTAAAGGTTTAGATGGGAGGGCCAACTGATGAATGCATTGTCTACAAAATGTGTGGGGATTCTCCCAAGTAATACTAAAGCAAACTTAAGGGTGCAACTTAAGGAAATCACACTTAGAATTGGGAAAGAACTTAAGTAATCAGCAGAGAAACAAGCTGCAACCCACCTAGTAGAGGATCAAGAAATAAAAAAGATGGATGAAGGGAAGAGTGAGTACCTTCCTTATATTGCCCCTCTACCATATCCACCTAAGATTCCATTCCCCCAATGATTACAAAAGAGCAAATTGGATGCACAATTTGCAAAGTTCATGGAGAAGTTGAAGACTTTGCAAATTAATTTATCTTTTGTAAAGTATAGCACCTCACCCTTGCAAGACTCATACTCGACATCCTGAATGATGTCCGGGTGTGAACCCCGTAAGGTTAACATGCTAGAACAATTGAACACTTGAAACTTAGTATAAATTTTTCAAAAAAATAGTACAAGTTTATATGAAATTTTATAATCAAATCTAGGCCCTTATATTTTATAAACATTTTCATTTACAAACATCACTTGCCACAATTTTTATTGCACTCTATAATTTGTATACGTACATTACACAACAATTGCGGAAATACAATTCAAAACAAAAATCACTGAAGACATATGCAGGTGCAATCTGATCTCGACTTCTATCTCTCATTTGAATGCAGTAGGTATACTCTCGTTTGATTAATGTGGTACTCTTTTGAGCCTAAAAAATAATTGCAAATTTTGGGTGAGTTTTTCCAAACTCAGTGAATGACCATCCTTGATAGCTCACTCAATCACATAAATATATCACATTCAAAAATCATTCAAGCAATTTAAATCATACATGTCATACGTATATGTAGTGCTCATAAGATTCCTTTTTAGTTATTACTTTGTTGTGACCCACTGCCTATAACTATCCCATATCCATTATAGACACTGGGCTCATTAATAACTATTCCGTATATGTTAGAGATACCAGGCTCGTTTTACATAGTAAGCCTTTGGCTCTTAATCACTTTCTGAGCTCTAGGCTCTTTTTCACATTCTGAGCTTTCAGCTCTTTTTTGGTAGTTACTTTGGTCACAGCTGCCTTTGTCTTTCATGCATTCATGTAATAAAATGCATCAATCATATATGATCAATTATTTACTTTCACATATCATTGGACCTTAGTTCGGTATTCAACATTAAAGTTGAGAATCACTTTTTTTTCTTTCATATGCAAACGTTTAACAATCAAATCATGCATCACTTATTTCATCAAATTCACATACAAGTAGTACTTTGATATCTTCACATTTAGCAAACTCCTCGAACATTCACTGTCTGGAATCAATACATTCATATTCACATCTCATTTATAATCACACAATTCATAATATAAACAAAACAAACAATAAAGTAAGACCATCTAAGTCTACTCACAGTATGTTCCAGATTAGCATTAGCTTCCATGATCTGGAAACATTTGAATACAGATGTTTATCTTGCACATCCAAATGAAGCAATACACATGTTGCACACATATTAATAATTTCACAATTATAAGTATTCCTTTATGCACAAACGTGTATATGGAATGTGTACAATGCCTGCTCAATGATATTCCCGGTTATTTTTCCATTATTCAAGTCACAACTCATTCCAATATCAAAACTCACTTACTTATCCTTTATACTTTGGGTTTATGTCTCACTAAAATTATTACAATCACAATTCATTTATCCCTTGGTCCAATTCAAATTTTTCCATAAACATCATTTCGGATCAATTTTACATGTTCTTTCTGACCCCAATAAATGAAGAAATTTGGTAGCACTTTCTTCTAGAAAAATGTTCCCCTATGTATTAAGTTTCTAATGACACCAAGATCGTTAAATTTGGTTCAGTAATCTGAAAGTTATACCCTAAACATTTTCGGACTATTCTTATACTAAAATAGTATCATGTACTGAACTTTAATTCAAATCTGGAATTCTAGAGGTAGAATTGAAATTCGATTTCTTTAGATAATTTGTATCCCTATGTCTCTAGTTTACTTGAAATAAAAAAAATCATCTCATTTGAAAATCTACAGATCAAGATATAACCAAAAGACCAAAGCATGTTTAGTGAAATTATACCAGTTATCATATTCCAGTACTCCTCGACATTTTCATCTTAAAATTCATTAACCCCAACTAACGTTTATTCATGGCTGTGCAACATAAACTTATGGTTGTTTATCACATCAAAATTGAGTCACAGGTGTGCAACCATAATGCACACCCGTGCACACCAACATAATACACGCCCTTGTGACTTAATGCACGACTATGCATAACTAGTCCAGAATTTTTCATCATTTCCATAAATATTTTATCACTCAATCTCTCCCAAATAAATTCGGATTGTTATAATTTTTAGTGGAAAGGTAGATCAATGTGTTATGAGTTTGATGGTTTAAATCTCATGCCAATTGGATGTTGGGAGAAGAAGATATGGTCAAAAGATCGAAGGATGTTCGTGTCAGCCTTCAACCTTAGAAGTTGCGATCGTGCTCAATTAGAGGAAAGTCGTGATCATGCAGAAGCACAATCATGATTTCCCTCTTCCTCTTCCAAAATCGCGATCGTCCAAACCTCTGCGATTTCTTCTTCTTTCTTTTTCTTCTTTTCTTTCATTTAATCCATTTCTAACTTATTTCAACCTCCATTTTCGACTTCCATTTAGCTTCAAACATTTAAAATCAATCAAAAATCCAAATTAACATCAAACATCAAAACCAGAAATTCTCCACTCATGTTTCTCTCATTTTTCTGAATTTTGTTCATCTTTTTTTTCCTTTTCTTCTATCTAACATTTCTAATTTGATTCTACTCTCATTTTCTCTTCATTTGACTCTTGTTACTTAACATTCATAAACCAAAATCCAAAATCCAAGTTTAAAATAAAATCATAAAAAACAGAAAAAGGTTCATTCATGTTTCTCCTTTATGTTTTATGCGTTTTCTTTTTCTCCAACTCTTCATTATTTTACACTTCAACTTTTTGTACATTCTCAATTTTTTTTCTCAACTTTCATTTTAAACAATCTTTCTCATCTCCAAACATCATCATACGCCTATCTCTTAACTCTAAAATTTATTCTTTTCTTCATCTCTAAAAATACTCAAAACCCATGTATATAGTGATGAAACAACATAACAGAGCATTGACTTGTTTTTTCTCCAAAATTTTCTGTACCTAATTATACATATTTTCTAAGATCATTCAACTCCAAAAATCATTTCTACCACTTCTTATAATATATCGCTCATCAAAACTAAAAAAATCAACAAATCAAATTTTACATCCTATTTTCATAGAGAACATGAAAAATGTATATTCTTCTCTTGATTATGAAATATCAACTAATTCACCAAATTTAATACATATATTCACAACTCATAAAGATTTACTCAATACTTGTTAAATCTCCAACTTCGTCAAAATCTCAAGAAGCCCTAATCTCCATGCAACTCACGTACATCATTATAGAAGTTGGCCAAGTTTCGATTTTTCTTGAGGCAAAAGGAAGAAAACCGAAGTTGGGAGTAGAAAAAGGTAGATAAAAACAAGGTTTTTCTTTTGTGAAGATTTGATGAAAAACTCTATGTAAATGAAGGAACTTGAAGAAAAAAAGCTACGAAGAAGATATTTTAAGACAAGACAAAAATAGTAACTTGGTCTTTCAAATTAAAACCATCGTCAGCTTAAAGGCATGGCTTGGCAAGTGACAACTGTCACTTGCCACATGTCCAAATTTCTATGGATTCAACTAGGTTCGCATATTAAACTAGTCCATTCATCTCCAAATTTTACTCCAATTGTCTCTAAATTTTCAATATCATTTTCTCAATATAATCTCAAAGTCACCCATACAATTTTCCACTATCATTTGACTCTCATTTCTATTTCCATTCATCAATTTATTTGCCAGTTGTCATTTTTCCTAGGCCAGTAATACTCAACATTTTTCGGAGATTTTTCTAAAATTCACCAAAAATTCTAAGTCGATAATTTTTAGACTCCAATTCGGGTTTCAATATAAATAAACCATAATTCTCAATAATATCACATGTCACATGACAAAAAAATTAATTATACCTGGGAATTGTCAATGAATGCATGTACAATTATTTTAATGTGCAAAAATCAATATTCACTTGTGTGTATGCTAACATTATGCATGAGCATGAAATCATTTTCTAATTTCTCATTGTTATTTTCTCAATTACCGAAAGCTAGGGCTCTAACCTTTAGTATGGGAACGGGATGTTACATAGAGGCATTTGGAACATATGCCCAAGTACGCTAAATTTTTGAAGGACATATTATCAAAGAAGAGGACTTGGGAAGGTACCCAATCGGTAGCTTTAACTAGAAGTTATAGCTCCATAATCATTAGCCATATGCCTTTAGCTTTGAAGACACATCCCTTTCAAGCTAAAGGATCTAGGAGTTTCACAATACCTTGTGTGATTGGTGAATTTGAATTCGCAAAGTGCTTATGTGACTTAGGCACAAGTATAAATCTTATGCCTTTATCGATATTTAGGAAATTGGGGTTTGCTGAGGTGAAACAAACTTTTATGCTAATTCATCAATCAATTAAGAGACAGTTTGGAGTGGATGATGATGTCTTAATACATATGGCCAAGTTCATTATCCCTGTGGACTTAGTAGTCCTAGATTTCAAAGAGGATAAGAACTATCCACTAATTCTTAGAGACCTTTCATGAACATAGGGAGAGTATTAATGGACATTCATAAAGGTAAACTAACACTTCGAATTGCTGAGGATCAAGTGGAGTTCAACATGAAAAAGCCTTAAAATTTTTGAAAGAAACTAACTCTTGCATGAAGATAAATATTATGGATGAATGTATATAAGAGTAGGAAGAGAATTGTTTTAAAGAAATTAAATCTGAGGAAGCTGAGATGGATGACACAGCTAAGAAGGCTAACGAAGCTAAGTTTAAGGAAGAAGTTGAGATGGAGGAGGTAAGTGCTCAAATACATCAAGATATATTATTAAGGATAAAAGCAGCCATACCAACCTCCATTGAGAAACGATCAAGTCTAGATCTTAAGCCTTTACCCACACAACTTAGATATACCTTTCTAAGTGAAGGCTAGAAGGCTAAACTTTACCCATCATTATTTCCAATCATCTAGATAGGGAACAAGAGAGTAGGATGTAGAGATCATAAAGAAGTAGATGAAGGCTATGGGATGAAAAATATCTGACGTTCGAGTTATAAGCCTAAATGTTGTTATGCATAGGACAAACCTTGAAGAAGAAAGCAGAGTGGTAAGGGAACATCAATAAAAGTTGAACCCTTATATAAAGGAAGCGGTTAAGCTTTTAGAAGCAGGTATCATATACCTAACATTAGATGACAAATACATTAGCCGGTATAATGAATACTAAAGAAGGATGGAATGATTGCAATGGAGAGTGAAAGTGAAGAGCCGATTTCCACAAGAACAGTCACAGGATGGAGATTATGCATCGACTATCGCAAACTCAATAAAGTGACTAAAAAGGATCACTTTTCCTCTCCCATTTATAGGTTAAATGATAGAAATAGTGATTATTCATTCAATTTACTACTTCTCGGATGGTTACTTGAGATATAATCAGATTTGTATTTATTCAAGGACCAAGAAAAGACAACACTTACATGCCATTATAGAACATTTGTGTATAGATGGATGCCTTTCATGTTATGCAACACCCCAACTACATTTTAAAGGTTCATGATGTCCATCTTTGTACATATGACCGAGGACATTACGGAAGTATTCATAGACGATTTTTCAATCTTTGGAGACTCTTTTGATCAGTGCCTGACTAATTTGGACAAAGTACTCCAAAGATGTGAAGAATCACATTTAGTTCTAATATGGGAGAAGTGCTACTTCATAATGCACAAGAGCATAGTTTTAGGACATAAAATATGTTGCCAAGGAATGGAATTTGACAAATGATGAATGCTTAATTGTTATATATTCATTCTATAATGCTTAGCGAATAATATTATGAAATGCTTAAGATATTTATTTTGGTTCACATTTGGTCTTAGGTACAAATTGGAAGCACAAGAGCTAAAATGAGTTAAAAGTGCATTCTCTAGCCATATGAGTTAAAAGAACATTCTTTAAGCCATTCTCTTGACGTTTATACTCATTTTTGTGGAACAAGAAAGAGATAGATTAGAGTGAAGATTGGGTAAGAAAGCATAAGAAAATAAATAATTCGCATGACCTGCAATATGCACAGCTGTGTATACTCTTGCACGGCCGTGCATAATCTCTAAAATGGCTTATTTTGGTGATGCTCGGTTAGATGCATGACTGTGCATCTTCATGAAAATCTAGTTTTTCGTATAAATAAACATATGAGTAGCCAAAAGGAGAATGAATTGTTTTTAAAACACTAAAAGAGATATAACACATTCTTCTCCAAGATCCATAGAGGGCTAGTCTTCTTCTTTCCAGTTCAAAGGTGAAATCGAAGCCGAGGATCACATCTAAACATCTCTTCATTGTGTATTGTTGACTTTCTCTCTTTAGAGATTGTTTCTGTTATTATTTTCTTGTTATTTTAGGTATTCATGTATGGATGGTTTATATTCTCATTCTCAATAGATTGTTTATGTATGACAGAATATGAAATACAATACGTAATAATTGTATGTTCAATTCATTTGTGGTAAACTAATGGTGATTAATAATTAGGAATAACATAATATAGGTCAAATAACGTGAGCTTATGTGATTGTTGCCTAGATTAATCTATTTTTTAGTTTGTAATGCAATTGTCCTATTAAATCTAGAGAGCTTATTTTAAGTTGTTTGATAGATAGGTTTAGTCAAAGATATTATGTTGATTAAACACGACTTAAAGGAAAACTGGGATTAACAGAGCTTATTGTTAACCTACAATTAACAGTTTCAAGAGAGTTATGGGAACAACAAGATGATGAAGTATATTTGTTTGTATATAGGCTGAGATTGAACTAAAAACTGAATTCCAAATTGATTCATCAATTTTCTCAATTTTATGTTTTTAATTTGAATTGCTTTTATTAGTTCAATTTTACTTTGTTTTCTTATTAATTCCAAACAAACCCCCGATCTCCTAAACAATGATTCTTTTCATCACAAAAGCTACATGTACACTCACTGTGGATATGATCTTTAGTCATCACTACAATAAATCCTAGTGTACAAAGTTAGGTTTTATTTTTTGATGCATTTGACATCCAACAAGAATTTTGACACCATTATTGGGGAATGTGGTGCTTTAGTTTTTTTTTGTGATTTCAATTGGTGTTTTGTGTATATTCTTTTTTAGTTAGTTTTTACATTTATTTTATGATCTTTTCATGTTTGTTATTGTTTGTGTATCGAAAGGACACTATGAAGGGACTATGTCATTGTTGGAGTATGTCAATGTTATTAGCGACATTTTTTCCTATAACCCGACCATATACATAATCCTATGACTTAAGTTGGAGAGATCAACTCGACCTTAGTTATGGAGGAAATTTCAAGAAAAAAATACTTCCTAAATATGCTACATGATGCACAACAACTCCCAAATGGACCAAAAACCTCTTATTCCAACTCAGGTACATCTATGGAAGACTTAATTAAGTCTTTTGCTACTAATACTCTGCAATTTTAGCAAAAAGTGAAACAATTCCAGCAGGATACAAGGTCTAGAATCCATAACTTGGTAAGCCAGATAGGTCAGATGATGGTAGCTATTAACAACCTAGAATCATAAAGTGGAGAGAAGCAGCCATTTCAACCTGAGGTGAATCCAAAGAATATTAGCATGGTAACCTTAAGGAATGGATGGGAGATTGAGAATCATGAGAGGACTATTCAAGGGATTACTGGTGAGAAAGAAGTTGAGAAGGAGTTCGAATGAGAAAGGTATATATCATTTGGCTCGAAAGTGAATATCGAGTCCCTAATTGTTGTTAAAACTAACCCTTCACTTTTACCTGTTAGGTTGGAGAATTGAACAAGGAGGAAAAGGGTGAAAAGATATTGGATATTTTTCAAAAGTGCAGGGATTTAGTAAAGATTGGAGAATTTTCAAAATTGCAGGGATTTAATAGAGATTAAGAGGATGAAGATAATGAAGACATTAAATGTGATTGGTCATCAACTCAAGTCTTATCTTATAGAACCTAAAGTGGAAAAGGTAAAATTTATGACACCTGAAAACTATAATTTTGTCACGTGAGGAGTAAAGCCTAGAGTTGGGCTAGCAAAAATAGACAAAGGCGCTACTTAGAAGGCAACCTAAGGGAAGTTTGTTTCTTTTCATTCACATTTTCACATTTTTTGTTTTGTTGAATGCTTCATTTCTTACATTTAAGATTACATTGGGATAATATAAGTTTTAAGTATGGGGGTGGGGATTATCATATGTGCTTTTAAATTTTTTATTTCCTATCTACATGTGTGTTTTAAGTGTGTTTGTTAGAAAGAGAGAATCAAATCAAATTAAACAAGCATTTTCAATTATTAAATACATGGTAGTCTAAAAACTCTTATAAATATAAAAAGGTAACAAATTAATTATGATAATTAGATCTACAGATACATAAGTTATTAGCCTATTCTAGTTTAAGTATTAAATATATTCATTAATATATGTATAAGTTGATGTTTGAGTTTAAAGTTATGTAGGTATTAACTCGTTTGACATAAGTAAGTCCTAGTTAAGGTATACTTTACTGGGAACAATATTATTTTTGAGTTAGAAAGGTTCTAATATAGCCCTAATTGCTAAACAAGCTCTAATACACTTTGCATTTAGTGGAAATGATTATTTGAATCAAGAAATTCTTTAATAAATTTAGTATAACTCCTTGTAATAGTAAAATAGTAATGTACTACAAAATATCTATTAAGCAAGTGAAAAGAACTAAGGGCTCATCAAAGATCTATATATGTATTCGGGCAGTTTCTTTAAACAATAAAGATAATTGAAATGTAAGTTATAAAATTTATAAAAGTAATCATTAAAGAGAATCTTGTAGAATTCTCTTACTAAAAAAAATGTCTTAATGGTAGCTCTATATGGTGATATGATATAAGTTACTTAAATGATTAGCTTAGTGCAAGTGGGAGATTGGTGGTGTATACCATACTACCAATCAATTGGTTAAATATTTTATTATATAATTAGCTAAAAACATTCTTTATCTTATGTGTATTTGTTTAATTAACTAACATATAAGTTAAAGTCCATGAGATAAATATATTTTTCAAATGAAATTATGATGAGATCATAAATATAAGATTTGTATTACATTTGCATGTTATGTCTAAATCATTCCTAGTCATTTCTTTATTAGGATTGGATATTAATACAATGGAAAAGAATAACACACATTGCATTTCTTTCTTAAATTAGTAAATCTCCAATACTAAAGTGATATTTAAACAAACATGTGGGTATTTATTAGAGAATAAGTTCGATAAACTAGCTTGATTATGATTAATGCAGTGGAAAAGACTAACACACATTGCATTTCTTTCTTAAATTAGTCAATCTCCAATACTAAAGTGATATTTAAACAAACATGTGGGTGTTTATTAGAGAATAAGTTCGATAAACTAGCTTGATTATGAGGATCCCTAATGGAACATTACTTATCTATCTATTGATTTCTTCATTATGTGGTTGTATACTGATCCTTAGACTTGAGATTACCAAGGTATCTCATGTTTATGTTTTAATGTTACCTATGACTTATTTTATTTAAAATAGTTAAGTTATAATTACTTGGATATAGTATGAACCATGTGAAAATAGCTGAGTAAGTTAATAAAGAATTTGTCACCCTAAAGTAGTTAGGGATAATGTTCAATTGTTTTTGGTTAGTAATGATTTAAGGAAATTTTTGGCCAGAGTGATTCACATTTGAAAAGATTATTTTAAAATATCAATTATAAATTAGTTACTTACTAATAAGAACTAACATGATTGGATTTAAATGTACTAGACACTTGTTTAACACTTTATTTCCAGTTGGAATATTAGATGAGGAAAGAATTAAATTATATGTTACAAATATACATAAATAGGTTAAGTCAAACCATTCTCACATTCCTAATATTTTGGTGGTCATGACATGTTGCTAAATATTAATTTTGATCAATGATTAAAAAAAATTTATTGGATAATTAAAGAAAAATAAAAATGACTTTTAATTTATCTAATTATAATTATAATGTATAACCATTATAAATATATTAGGAATCAAGATTGGCATTGTGGCCTTAGCCTGACTTAGCCTGACATGAAGCCAATAGGTTTAGCCTTATTTGACCAAGTTTTAAGCAAGTCCTAAGCTTGTTTTAATTTTTTGGGTTTTAAACCGAGTTCGGCCTAGCTTAAACTTCATTTTTTAATATGACACAAAATAAAATTATTTTTCTAATAAAAATCACATCGTTTATGTACAATATGTTGGCGTTATTGTCTATATGAAATGATGTCATTTCATATGTGCTCATTGCTTAGAGCAAAATGACATCATTTCATTTGTTTTTATTGCTTAGAGAAAAATGACATCATATAATCACAAAACACCTCTCCTCCACTCTAATGGTTTTGTGTATCACTGGCTCATTGCTCTCCTCACCTGCGCTTGACAATGACAATAAGCAACAACTCTCCTCTTTCCCTTCCTCTGCTCCTCATCTATTGACTGCTCACTATTACACTACTTCTTGCCTTTACTCACTAGTCTTGCTGGCCTGTGCTCTTCGTCTCTACTCACTGTGGCCTCTGGCCTTTTCTCTTTGCCTATCTACTCCTCCATTCTTTTGCTTCTGGCTAGTCACCTATGCAAATTGGTTTGTTTACTCCATTCATATTGTTTTTTTATGCATGTCACATGTTTGTATGTGTGAAAACAAAATCTTTTTACAAATTAAAAACTAATAAATAAAGTAAAAAATGACATACATTGTTCTTATACAAAACAAAAGATTAATGGGTTATATATTACATATTAAAAAATATGAGGTTAAATTTTAGAATAATTTTTTAGATAAAGTTATTATCTTTTAGTGAATTGTCCTTAAATAATGAACTCTTTGAAAATTGACATCTTTCATTTGGAGGTTGAGGTGTTTAACTAAATCTTTAGTTAAGTATTCTAGTTGGAAACAAGCTTAATTGCTTCCCATTATACATATGCGTATATGAATAACAAAAACCTTGTTTGCCATGTAAATGACACCTATGTATGTATTTGGAAAAACATAGTTTTTTTTTTAACTTTTGACTTTAAGAAGTGCTGAATATTTTTTATTATGTCTTAAAAGAGCACATCGATATGGAGAGTGTTAGCTAGCACTTGAAAGATTTAGTAAATGTACAAGGGCAAAAATCATTTGAGTTATGCTTTTCACACTCTACGTGCAATAAGCTTGAATACAAAAAAAGATTCAATTCTATTAGAAATTGATGGCAAAATGTTGGAAAGTTTCCTACATTATCAATGAGTTGCATAAAATTAGCTAAAACTTAAGTGCTAAAAGTATGGACATCGTGATTTGAAACTTTATGGTTTGCTAGATTTATTCTACCTAGTTTACTCTATTAATGTTTTTATTTGTTGGAATTTAAAATTTTGCAAGAATTTGGAAAAAGGGAGTTTGCTTTCTTTAAAATTTGATTTATCTTGTTTTTATTTTGTTTCATTTATCTAAAGAGAGATTTCTTAAATTAATACCATATAATTATCCCTTTACCCCATTTAAATTAGGCCTAATAAGTAACAACCTGATGCTAAAGGAAAATCGAAACAAATGGGTATGAAGAGAAGAGTGATTCCTAAGTAGTAAGATGACTAGATGACCATATATACACAAAATTTTGGCAAGTTAGGTTAAAAAGACTAACTAGGATTACAAAAATAGGAGGATAGGTAAAAACAAAACAAATAATGCATATATCAATTTGTTTAATTGTTTTACATCCTTGAATTTTTTCGTAGGGCATACTTATAACAACTAAAAGCTATCAACTTCTAACTACCATTCCTTAGATACAAAGGTTAAGCTGAAATCAAAATCTTTCAACTTTAATCCTTAATTCCATTAATGCATATTGTTATAGGTATGGAACGTCCTATTTCATTTAATTTATTAACATAAAAATGAAACAAGTAGACTAGATGTTCCTAAATATCGTATCTACTTTATCATCTTTGATGCTTACTCATTATATATAATCTTTCACTTTATATTAAAGAAAAAAGGAAAACATAACATCTCCTTTTTTTGGGTCATTGCTTTAGTTTGGACTTGTAATATGTCTTTAATGAGATTGTAATGAGTGAAAATCTTATGCCATCCACTATTTGAAATTAAGGTCATAAGGTTTCTTCACAATGTTGTATAGTTTGAAATTTACACAAATTCTCTTTCTTTTGCATATATTGCAATGAATGCAACATTAAATATTATTTAAGATCCCTTTTTTCCATTTTAATAAAGCAACTGACCCAAAACATTTTAATATAGGTTGATTGTTTAAATGGATCAACGTATTCCTCAAGTGGAGATTTATAATCTAATATTTGATAATATAGCAAAAAGTTCTAATTTGGTATTAAGTGAAGAAACGATTCAGATTAAAGAATAAGTTTATTGACAATTGATGTTTGGAATCACTTTAACAATAATAGACCAAAGGATGGAGTTGAAAAGACTGAATGTAAATTTTTATAAGATGTTGGTTAAGAGTTCTAAAGGTTGAACCTCTCATTTGAAGAGACACTTGGAGCTATGAAAGAGGATATTATCAGAACTATAAACATTTTTACCCTAACCCAATGAGAGTGAAGAATGAAATGACTGCAACAAGTTATGATAGTAATAAATAAAAGTTTTTAATGCCTAAGATGATCATTGGTGATGAGCATCTACTCTCCTTTTTTAATAGTAAAAACTTCATAATGTTGCTAACCACATTTCAACTGACCTCTAAGATCCTAACTTGGAATACTATGAAGAAAGATGATTTCAAGATTTACGATGATCAAAAGAAAGAAATATTGAAGACAATATTGAGTATTCACAAATAAGTAGCTGTTATTCCATATATGTGGACGATTGACAACCAAAAGAAGGGTTATATGACAATGATGACACACTATATTAATAATGGTTAGACTCTACATAGTTGACTGCAAAAGTAAATTATATTATTTAATAGTGTTATTATTTACTTAATGATTATGTTATAATTAATAATTTAAATATTTTTAAATGGTAGGTTTATTTATGCACCAACACTGTATACAAATGAAAGTTAACAACTGTAATGGTGAATTGCTTAATATATTGGAACATTAATAACAACCATACTAGTGGATTGCTTAATATATTGGAACATTAACACCAAGCTCTGAACCATAACTCTTAATAACTATACCACAAACAATGTAAAGATAGAAAAAGTGAAGAATAAGTTACGAGTCAAAAGCTTGTTAATTCGTGGAAGGCTATTTTATATGTGTTATTTGTGCATATCGTGAATTTGATTGTGAAGGACAGCCTAGAGTTGATAAAGGAAGCGGTATAGACAATCTAGAATAATGTAGTGTATTAGAGTGCAATACCCAAAAGAGTGGAAAGTTTGAAGAAGTTGCACAACAACAATGTGTTTGATTCACTAAGAAGATGGTTTTGGATTATTTGACTAGATGTAATTCAACATTCAAGATGTTGGATTCGGTAACTATGTATGTTATATTGTTCAATAAGGTGAAACAAAGAGAATCTCAGTATACATGTCTATTGACAAAAGTGCAATGGGAGTTAGATAAAGTACTTTGTGTGAAGTGGGAGATATTTTATAATGCTAATGACTTGTTCTCAAGAATAAAATATGCTACTTGGCACATTTTCTTTAACAACATGTAAGAGATCAAGCAAGCTTTATCTGGTTCAACATTTGATTCTAATAAGGTGATCCAGGTTATAAAAGAATAGATGATGAAGAAACTAAATTCTTATTGTTCTATGGTTAGAAAAACTATAATATTCATTTTTGTATTGGGCATAATATATTAGATAGAGGGCTATATTTTTATTATCAAAACTTGTATGGCGATAACATATTGATATCATTAAACAATTCCAGTATGATTTGTTAAATAATTATCAACTGGACAGAGATTAGGATCGTAGTAGTTTAGCATCAACTTCCACTTTAGCGTCGTTTATTGTTCATAAGACTAGTGCGAGTCTTCGAATTTACATACTTCATTAAAAAAGAAGGTTAGGACTTCTTATAGTAGGATTAAGTTGGCTAACTGTTTCAAGGCAGGTGTTAAGACCGAAGTAAAAAATAAGCAATTCAATAAATTGATATGATGAAAAACACATGGGAGCACTTTTCCAATCATCCAAGCAATTACAAGAGATCTTAACAAGTCTAGTATCTACTATTTTTTAGAGTCTATTTTTAATGTTGGCAGTCGAATAGTTAGTCATCATCGTTCTTGACTTCACCTTAATACTTTGGAAGCCTTTACATCTTCACGAAATTGGTTAGATGATGAAGATATCAGGGCAAACTCTATTCTTTATGATATTTTTTTTGTTTACTTTAATAATTTTAACAATTTTATATATATATATATATATATATATACATATTGTCTTTTTGTATTGATATAAGTACAAAGAC
>JAOQMP010087260.1:0-17005 GCA_027563575.1 Erythroxylum pedicellare
ACAACAAGGAGAGGATAGATTGACAAAGAAAAGGATTCAAAAGCAAAGGCTTTGGATACAAGAAGAAGGAGAGGATAACGTTGCGGGAAATTAAGCTGTAGCGAAGGAGTCGGTAATATCACTATCTTGTTTATGATTATTATTATCCTTATACCATATCATGTATAGATTGGCATTATGGTTTAGATATATTGTTTCCACTGGAAATAAGATTTCTAAAAAGTTTTAAAATCTACCGGTTCTCCAAATATGGCATGCTTTCTTTTCCCGATCCAACAAAACTTGCAAGATAGGTTAACCACAGTATGGACTAGTAAATTAGGGGTATATTATGGAAGAACACCTATAGTGAAATGCTTTTGGACACCCCACCCTCGTGAGTTACGAGCCTGACGTCCTAAGTGACATGTGAACGTATATCCTACAAGGGTGGCGTGCCCACACCAGGACAAACCTCAAAACAACTCACTTCTCTTATTTTCGAACAGATTTTGGGAAACCTCAAACTGGAACTTCATTTTGACTTGTTCAGAAAATTTGTGGCTCTATGTCTCTAGTTTATTTAGAGATAAGAATCATCTCATTTGGAGATCTCATAACAAAGTTATGGCTGAAAGAATCAAACAGGGTTTTGACCTCAATCATATTACACCTATCTTGGGGAAATTAGCATAACTATCATTAGGGACATCAGATTAAGATCATATTAGGATGTTTTGAAACAAGACTTCAAGATATAAAACTTTTATGAAGACCTAGAAGATATATTCTATCGTTTGAAGTGTCAAAAATGGAGTAGACAATAGGATTAGACGAAACCAAATGAAAAAGTAGACGAAGTGAAAAAGTAGATGAATTGGGAAAATTGCCATAACTTTTCCTACAGATATTCGATTAAGGTTTTCTTTAGATAGTTTGAAATAGGACTTCAAGATCTACAACTTTCATGAAGACCTTGAAGACAAATTCTATCATATGAAGGGTCAAAAAATGGAGCAGATAATAGGATCAGACGAAACCAAACGAAACAGCAGACGAAGTAAAAAAGCAAACGAATTGGGAAAATTGCCATAACTTTCCTTACAGATATTGGATTAAGGTGTTCTTTGGATAGTTTGAAAGAGGACTTCAAGATTTACAACTTTTATTGGACCTTGAAGACAAATTCTATCGTCTAAAGAGTCAAAAATGGAGCAAATGATAGTATACAGAAAGAGGAGTTTCGGTCAACAACAAAAGAAGCACAAAGTCAACTATAGAAGATATGACGTCATCACAGATAATATGATGTCATCACAGATGATACATCTTTACATACTATATGATGTCATCACAGACGATATGATGTCATCATAGATGATATGACGTTATCATAGATGATACATCTTTGATGTCATCACAGACAATACATCTTTACAGACGATATGACGTCATCATAGACGATATGATGTCATCACAGATGATACATCTTTACAGACGATGCTATTTATACTCTTGAGCATCTCCCCTTATAAGGACCAGAACTTTCACCTATGATGTCCAAAAATTTCATATTGTATACCATTGGAAAGCTAGAAAGATGATCTACAACTTTTTAGAAGGCACATGTGCCTAAATCAGCCTCGATTAATTCAGGTTTTACCCTGAAGTCAGAACACAAATTTCTCCCTTATGAAAACTAAAAAAAATGCAATGTACAAGCTTGAGAGAGAGTCATGAGCAAAAATGCAATCATATTCCATTTGCATCAAAAGATAAGAGTTTTACAAAGCTTTAATGGGCATTTCAAGCTGCAAAGACATTAATATCTCAAAATCCCAAAATATAAAAGAAAAATGAACCATGATTTGCTAAAAATGCAACTAAAGCCTTGCTTTATAATATTTGCTTCAAAATACAAAATAAACAAATATCGGAGTGATGCCTTGACCCTTGACTACTCGACATCTTGCTCATCACTTGGATATGGGGGACGGGAATGGGGGTTGAGCTTAAACTTGTGGGTAACAATTTTACAATCTGTAACAAGCAAAACCATTTATAAAATCACTTCCATTGTAAAATTTACATTTATGCAAACTATGTATGCATCACTCTTTTCAACTTATCATGAGCACATAAGCATATCAAAATGGTTCGGGTGGATTCAAAACAGAATGTACTACACCTTTCCACATAATGGTCTTGCATAACCGTGAACTCATGAGAGTCCATAAAGGAGCTCCAGGCTACTAGTAGGCAGGCGGGAGAAGCCTTTATTCAAAGTGTACTTGACTTAACTTAGGGGACCACCATAAACCCATATAACGTGTATTTCAAGACTTGTAAAACATATTGCCCAAAAGGCATATTTTAGAAAGTTGATTTCTTAAGCTTGATATCCTTTCAAAAATTATTTTCATATATCAAACCAAATTCATGTGTAAAATATGCAGCACATTCTCAAAACATTCAAAGAGTAATGCATGCACATTTTTGAAGTAGTTGGAATCATTTATTTCCATTTTTTGAAAGAGACATTAATGACTCATTAATTAATTATAAAAAAGTAACCCACCTTAAATTCCTTGCTTAATAAAATGGCTTAAGGCTGTCTTTCCTCTTGCTCCTGTTGCCTCTCTCTATCCCTTTCTTTATTTCCTTCATAAATGACAAAATTCCCATTCAATAGGAAATTCAATTTAAGAACCCATAAAGCACATTCACTAAAATTGACTCTAGATTGCTTATGCCCATGCATTTCCTAAACTTCATGAACCAAAACCCTTTCATAAATCCAAAGTATAAAAATCAACCTTACCTTGAATCTTCACCAATTTATGAGATTATTAGCTCTAAAGAAAGCTCTTCCCTTCCTCTTTCTTTTTTCCTTCTTGAGTAACCTCAAACTCTCTCTTTAAGACTACGAAAAAATGAAACCTAGCTCAAAACTTCATTCTTTTCTCAACTTCATCGAAACCCCTCTTTCTCACTTTTTCATTTTCATATATCACTTCTTCTTTCACTTATTCCGTGTTTTTCTTCTTCTCAAGAACAAAACAACACCCTTTCTTTCCCATTTTACCCTTAATAAATGAGAAAAGTCCACCTTGCCCTTCCTTTAATACCTTAGTGCTTTTAACCTTAATTAAACTACCCAAAATACCCTTTTATGCATTTATTTACCACCTTTACTTCAACTAACCCATGAAATAAATTCCACTAACATATACATAATAAATTTAAAAAAATTTAACTCCCAAAAAATTCACTTATCCAAACCTCATAATTATCTAAATCATACTTAACTAAAAAAAAATTTAGGGGCCAACATTTCTATTCTTGTTGTTTTATTTATGTTCTTTTGTGTTTAGGGTTGAACTAGGTTTTTTGGGGGTCTGAAAGGTCCAAAAAATCCCTCAAAATGTGAATTTTAGGAGTAGCTGTGTGTTTACCTGACCCAGGCCACGATCGTGGCCTACATCTAAGCCTTCTATTACTATTGTGCATTATCAAGCCATGATTGTAGGCTGTTGTTTTGGCCCAAATGTCTTCCAGAACTCCTTTGTTCTTCGATATTGACCCTAAAACACTAACAAATACATTAAGGTACCTCAAAAACATAATATTTAAGCTCAAAAGCTTGTATTAACCCATAAAGCACTAAAAACACAAATAATTAACTAGCTAACATAATTTTAACCTAGACACATACTAAATGATCAAATTAATGGCTAAACACATATCAAACTATGACTTAAAACATGATGTAATTTATACTTATCATCTAATTTTAAATAATTTGCACCAGACTTATCTTGTTGAAATCCCGATGGGCCTTGAGTTCTTATTTGAGTCCCTGAATTATTAGACAAAAATAAATTTGGGTGGTTTTGCCACCCAATATTGTACGTGTTTAAATTAGGATTGTTACTTCCCTAACCATATTGTGCACCCATGAAGTTGAATTATAACATGTTGTTATTTTCCACTGCAGTCAGTTGTTGTTTTCCAGTAAGAAGCAATCAGTTGTGATATGGCTCTATTGTCCACATAGCTTGCATCCGTGCCGAATTGCTTTTAGTGGAGAGAAAGAGGTGTTTGTTCAGCTTTTTAATTGCTGGGTTAGGTTGACGATCTCAACTTGCAATGATGTCACTGAATCCATAGAAATCATTCCTTTTAGATCCAGGAAGGTTGACTGTTATCTACTTCATTTCGATGTCCAAAGATAGTTGATAGTTGTCATCTCTTCTAACAAATTGTGTGTCACTTGCACTGGTGGTCATATAAGTCCTTAATGATTTGCATTGAATCCTTGCATCATGAAGTTTATAAGTATCCTTTGCTCTCTGTTATGTATTTCCTCCACCATTGTTCTTTCTATCTCTTCTTGGTGTCTCGCTCTTCGGATTTCTCTTTCTTGTCATGTGATGTCAAGAGCTGGGGTTTTATCAATCTTGCTTGAACTATGAGTAATTCTTGTGTTCATGCAATCCCAAGGAAATAAGAATGGAAAAAAATTCCTTATATCAAAGGAATTCAAATAGTTCTAAAGCTAAATTCCTAACAATGGCACTAAAAATTTGTTGAGCAAGTTTTATATATAATAAAACCCTTAATACACCATAAGTATACAGACCGTATCTTGTAGCATATATGGTTATCATTTCCATGAGGATTATGCAAAGATTAGCAATTTGAACCTAACTTTGTCTAAGATTTTCAAATTGCGATTTGAATAGAAATAAATAACATTAATTGAAACAAATAATAAAACAAGGAAAATAAATCAAAGAACAAGTAAGAGACCAATTAAATTTAGGGTTGTGATAAAGATTGAATACCTAGGACTTATTCATTCCTTATTTTGTTTCCTTTACAATTGATGATCCAATTATGTGTTTGATCCTAAATTTTCTAAGGTGTTGATTACTCTATCTCAAGATCTAATTAATTAACCCTAATTGAATTCGAAAATTCTAAATTTGCAACCTCTCGAGTCACAAAAATTTAACCTAACATTTTCAATTAGATTTGAAGCTATCTATTTAATAATTAATTTCTAAAAAAAATCTCTTTAAATGATTATTAATTTGATAATTGTGGTTCTATTAAACAGCTAACTCTCATTGCACAATCTAACTCTAATTACTTTTGACTAACTCTCTCGATTTGTTGTCAACTATAATCATGAACAATTATTACAAACATCTAAGTATGTATTGAAATAAAAAAACAATTAAAGCCACGAAATAAATCTAGAATGAATCCTAATCTAAAATTTAGAACTTCATGAACGTCTTTGACATCTTGGAATTCAAATTACTCATCAAGAATAAAAAAAATAACTAAAGGAAAAGAAGAAAAACTTTATTGAAGACATGGTCTGGAAAGCTAGAATTCTAGGATGTTCTTCTTGATCTCCTATGCTTGATTCATTGGATCGAAAACAAAAGCATGCAAAATTTGGATAAAATGGTAAATTTCAAAACTTTTTCGAAATCAAAATGTAGCAAAAATAACATAACCAAATCAACATGTTTCAGCCATACATAATACGGTATAAGGAAAATAATTTACATAAGAACAAGGTGGTAGAATATACCGACTCTTTGCTATAGCTTTGACTCCTTGCTTTTGTATCCTCTCTGAATCCTTAGTATAGCTTTAACTCTTTTGTATCCTTTCCTTTGTCAATGTATCCTCTACTTGTTACTGTATCCTCGACCAATCCGATCTACCACTTGTTCTTCTTGGACAACTTAGTTAACAAGATCCTTTGGTGGAAAAGGAGAAGAAATATTTTGAGGAGATTTTTCTTAGAAGTAAAGAAGCCAAAAATAAAACTCTTCTCATTCAAGTTTCGGCTATGCATGCATGAGAGGAGAGAGTGAGTTAAAAATGCAAGAACACTTCTTATTCCCCTTGTCAATTTTGGTTATCATGAAAGAAAGAAGTGATGTGCATCCAATGCATCACTGCATTTTTTAATCCATCATAAAGAAGCCAATAAATGAGACTCTTCTTATTTGTTTAAGATGGTCATATGAAAAGATCAATAACCTAAATGAATCCTTCTCATTTTCGGTTATGGATGAAAGAAGGAAGAGAGAGTACATCAAATGCACCTCTTCCTTTCTTTAGTTAAATGAATGCTAAAAGGTTACATTACATGCCATCATTAAAAGACAACCATTAAACCATTTAGCGATAAGATCATTATTCTATTTAATGATTATAAAAGCATGATAAAAACCATCTTTAATTTAGCAATTCGATGCTAAATGTGCAGCTGCACATTTAGGTAAAAAAAAATCAAAATATGTCCTCCTTTCATTAATAACTTTGTTTCAATTTAATTAATCTAATTAATCAAATAAAATCAAAATCAAGCCCAATATTAAATGTTCATTTGGGCTTCTAATTAAAGTAAGCCCAACATTCAGTCATGGGTTTTATAAACTCTATTTATATTTCTTACTTTACTTGATAACCTTCCTAGAAACCAAATGAGGAATCTAATTGGACTTATATAAGTCAAGCTTTAATAAGCTCGGGATTAATTTAATCTCATTAAACTTAATTCCATCTTATTAACCAAATGTCATTCCAATAAAGACAATTGGTTGAACTCTTGAATTACTAAATATTATGAGAATACATGTTTCAAATAAGATGTTCAATTGCAAACTTTATTATGAAACATATTATAGCCATCCACAAAATAAAGGGTAAAATTACCGTTTTCTCCTTATGTTAGTTTTTCCTTCTAGATCTCTTATTTTACTCTATATGGTGATTAAAACACAAGATCTTATCTTGGTGTTAAGACTTGATGGGTAGCTAGTCCATCAAACTACTAGTGTCAGTTTAATCACCAAACTCCGTAAAATATCTAGAAGTGATGATATCACTATAAACTCTTTATTTGAGTAAATGTTCCCTAATACATGTTTGAATTAATAATTCTAACATGCAGACACTAGATTGATACTCTATAAAAATCCATTCCAATCATTTCAAGAATTATAATGAAACACATATGAGTTCACCACTCATCAAGATTGTGGTTTATAATAAAAGAATGTTAAAGTGTATGTTTTAAGATTAAAGTAACTACCCACTTTATTCTTTAAAAACATACTTAACTCCAGATTCATTTAATAGTGCCATTATTGATAGTCAACTACTATCATGATATGAAAATCATCATTACCTTGAAGTAAACTCTTTTACTTACACGGAGATAAATCGCAACACTATAGTCTAAACCATAATCAAGCGACCAACTTGATTATTCAACTGTGAATCAAGTAATTTAGATTCTAATAATATACATGTTTCCCATACATGTCCATGCATATGTATATTACTTACAAAAGAATCTTAGTACCTTATGACTAGTTATATAATGCTCATACAAATAAAACCAAATTCTTTTGTTTTCTTAATAATAAATATTTTCATTACAAAAGTAACCGGAAGAAGATTAAGTTATATGTAAATACACTTGCTTTCCAGGGCACTATATTTATATAACTCCAACATCTTATTCCCGATAAGTATTTTTGTCATGACCATGATACGAGGAAACAGAATGAAGCTTATAACCATCTGCTATCATATGAGCATTTGCATTAGTATCAAGAAACTAATTGTTGTCTTGACTATTTATGATATTCAAGTAGCTAAGGCTTTGGTTACCTCCTAAGATTGATATAAGTGATTAAATTGATGCAATAATTATTTGTAGTATGCCTAGCTTTTTCATTGATTTGATAATGAATTTTGTTATCCTTAGTTTAGGGGCCAAGAGGAGGAGTACCATGGTGAGGGTAAGTGTGAGGGTAAGCGCCTACTAGACCATTAGAGTGATTATTTTGAAAGCCAGTCTGAGTAACACCATAATCTTCAGAAATAAAGTCCTTATTTTTTTATTTTTCTTATCTTGTTTGTCAAAATTCTGTTAGATATTTTCCTATAAAGGTGGACAACAATATTGCATTTTTTATTTTCAATTACTTATTAGTTAAGTTATGCAAATTTGATCTAGATAAAGATAATATGGCAACCCAATACATAATCTAAACTAATGGGCTAAAGTTTAGAAGAAAATGGAACCTGATCAATGTAGACCGGACCCATATCAGGACCATGATGGGGGAAGCCTAACATGGAAGGTATATATAGACATTAAGGTTTCTAGTGGTTACTAAAGTAATTCGTGAATGTAAAGTTACTATAACCCATTTAGAGTTTCACGTTTTAAGAAAACTACAGAAAGACATTAACCATGTCTTAGTGAGTAGATCCTGTGAAGGTGTCATTGGATTCGTACTCATTTTAACCTTGAAAAGCTCATTGGATCATTATAGAACCGAAATCAAGTATTTCAATATTTCTTCATTATTTCCCTTTCACGTTTGATATAGGATACGTTTTATATGTTACACGTGGTATTAAATTGTTTACATGATCGGGTGGTTAAAAATGAAGTTTTTTATTTTATTTTTCTCCATAAGGGTTTTAGAGAATAACAATCTATCTTTTGATTTTTTTCTCACATATAGATAGATGAAAGTATGCTATATGTGGTTATCATTGAAAAATGGGAAAACAAGCTTTAGAGCTTCAAAAACTCACCCGAAACTCATCAAAAATTGTGTAGATCATTGTCCTCAAAGGAGACAGTCAGGCGCGTTTAGTACATGAACCCGACGTAAGCACAATGCATGCAAGAGGGTGGTTAAGATGGCGCATGCACAATAAATGGATGGGTGATGCGTGACAAAGCAGATGATATATGTGCCACATCAAGCACATTATCGAATCAGCAATAACGAGACAATCGTGTATGATGCACACACCAGCCAGTTGTCTCAATGTATGGTGCCTGCAGGTGAGGACTCGTGTTTGACGCATTTGATGCATAAACCAAATGGGTTAGGGGCATCTGCGCGTACGATGCATGCGCCATACGCTCCATCAGGGTTCAAAGTGTATTAGGCATATGCCATATGCATCCAGAGGCGCGTCAAGTATGGCCCGTGTAGTACACACTCACTCATGACGTAACGCTAATGTTAGCACACAATAAAATGTTGGCGCCAACACTATAATGATTGTTGACATCAGGCTGATGAAAACATAGAAAAGAAACTCAAAATTTTATAAATTCTTGTAATGATTTCTTGGGTTTGTTTTGGGTCATTTTTTGGGTCTAAGGAATTCATAAAGTGAGTTTTATAATTTTTTTGCATTTATTACATTGATAATTTAACTTCAAAAAAAGGTATTAAGGTATTCTAAAGTCATTTTTTAGTGAATTTTTGTGCTTTGAACTTGAGATAAAGGAGATATTTGAGGTTTTTATGTCTCGTATAGTAAGTTCAGTGTTCTATAATGCACGATAGTCACTCTAATTAAGAATTTTCGCAAAAATGTCTCAAATAAAATTTACTGATAATGTCTTTAGCACTAGTATATGATAATTAAATTCTGTATTCATTTATTAATGGTACATTTTTGCTTATTGTTTTCCCCTACAGACTGTGAGGATAACATAATAGTGTATCCCTTATATTTTTGGATTTTTTTAGTACTGATGAGATTGCAGTCACCACAGTGGCCTTTCAAGTAATAGTTAGATTATTCTACTTACATGTTGGGGGGTGTTTCTGGTCTTATGTTTGGTTATTTTGTCCACAAGTATTAGCCTTACATGGGATTTTGAGATTGCATAAAGGCATTAGATGGAAGAAAGTCATTTCTTAAATGATTTATTCACCCACAGGTGGTAGTATCATGAGAGTTGATAGCTTATACTTTGATTATTTTTATATGGAGATCTAGTTGAATGTATTATGTATTCTGTCCAGAAGTTGTTTCATAATTTGTGCAATCAAATTCTCAACAAAGATACTATTTTAAAGCTTTGAGTATCACTGTTATCCTACATTTTTACTTATCTTTGCATTTTCATTTTGCAATCACCCTTTTGTCAACAACATTTTCACCATTGAAAGCCTAATTGGTTTTAATTTTATGAATTGGAAAACGAATATGGAGTTTTCCTTAGAGATGAAGGATATCAACATAGCCATGTTGATGGATAAACCTCACATGTATCAGTTCTAAAGCTAATAAAGCAGTCTTTGCAAACTGGGAGCGGTCAAATAGGATGCACCATTTGACCATTAAGAGGTTAATCTTGGACAATCTACTAAGTGGACTACCAGACACTAACGTAGGGAAGAAGTTTTTGTACAGTGTTTCCTAAAGGTACAAGGTCTCATTCAATATTGAAATAAGCACCTTATGTAAAGAATTATTCTCCATGAGGTATATGATAGTTGTGCATTAGTATGTGTTTCAATAGATTAATACATTGTTAATAGGATAGCTTCATATCTAGTTGAATGTTTAAGAAAGGCTTTGCACATCGAGAAATCCCAAAGTTACTTCTAGTTTATTTAACTAGTGACATTTAGTTACATCTTGAGAGAGGGTATCTAGAATTTTAGTAAATCTTGAGTCAAGAATAAATTGAATCAATTAATCAAAGGGGATCAAATAAGGATAATGATAAGTCCTAATGTTTAATCTTGATTTTCTTTAGGCCTTAGTTTATAATTTTGGTTTGGTTTGCGTTGTTCCCTGTTACTTTTAGTTTGTCTTCATTTTACTTATCCTTTTAAATTTGATTAAAACAAATTCTTAAACAAAGAATATCCTGAATTAAGTGGTGCCCAAGCACAATCCTTATGGGATTGATATCTATTTTGAACTACAAGTACGACCCGTATACTTGCAGTTTTGAGCGTAAGACTAGTAGTGTGTTTTGTATTCAACAAGTTTTTGGTGTCGTTGCCAGGAATTGATTGTTTAGCATTATGTTTATTTTGGGTTACTTTGATTTAAGAGTTTTTGATACTTTTCTTTGTGTCTTTGCAGGTGCAAGAAAACAAGGAAATCAAGAAGGATTACTGAATTTCATAAACAAGAGTTAGTAGATATCACAAGGCACAAAAGAGAGTTGAGAAGAGTGAAGCACTAAGACATTATACACCCCAATATGGCAGAAGAAGGACCTAACAATTCCGAGATCAAGACGGCAGTCCTCAACATTCTTCATAGTGTGCAGTTCTATGGGTTATCCGATGAAAATCCCAATGCGCATCTTGCCAATTTTTTAGAGATATGCGATACTTTTGGTTTAATGGGATATCTAACGATGCCATGAGGTTGCAACTATTTTCTTTCACTTTGAGAGATCGGACGAAGGCATGGTACAATTCACTTAAGTCAGGGCAGATTAATACTTGGGAATAGCTAGCCCAGGTACTTCTTGCTACATACTTCCCATTGACCAAGACAATAAGGAACATTAAGGAAATCACAAATTTTAAACAAGGCGATAGGGAGTCTTTATATGAAGTTTGGGAGGGGATTAAAGAACTACAGAGAAGTTGTTCCCACCATAAGCTTCCGAGGGAATTCCTCATGCAAACATTCTACATTGGTGTAAATTAAAGCACAAAAGGGACCATAGATGCAGCTGCCGGAGGATCTTTGTTAAGGAAAACTATCTATGTAGTGCATGACCTTTTAGGAGAATTGACAAGCAACAGTTGTATTTGGTCAAGCAAGAGGATTAGACAGGGGCAAAAGGAGCAAAAAGCTATGATCCTAATTGACTCTGTTACTACTTTGCAAGCACAAATCACAGCCCTCACTAAGTAGTTGAGCAATATTCAAGGAGCATCTTCATTTATAGCCAAAGCTATGCAATCACAATGTGAGTTATGTGGGTAGGACAACCATTAAACAGTAGAATTCTTTTTATTAAGAGCTAGTAGCACTGAACAAGTAAGTTACTTGGGCCAACCATAGCGAGTTAATAATTCGTACTTGAATACTTATAATTTGGGTGCAAAAACCACCTAAATTTTTCTTGGGCTACTAACAATGTTGGTGGTCAAACAAGACCGCAAGGACCTCCAAGATTTCAACAAGACAGACTTGGATCTTTAAAGAACAAAATGGACAAGTTGATGGATGTTTTAAGGTCTAAACTGGCAAATCAAAAAAAGAACCAAAAGAGGATGTTTTCGAGCTAGGAGGAAAGTCAAAAGAGGATAAAGACAAAGTTTGATCAGATTGTGAAGAACCATGCCTCATCCATCCATAACTTGGAGGTATAGGTAGGTTAACTTGCTAATAGGTTAACTTGCTAATCTATCTCTTCTAGAAGTGCAGGTAGCTTACCAAGCAAGACCAAAGCCAACCCAAGGGAATAATTCAAAGCTATCACACTTCAAAGCAGCAAGCAGATAAAGGAACCAAGTGTGAAAAAATATTTCTAAGAAAAAGAACAAGGTAAGGAGATTCAAGAAGAGAAAGAAGAAGAGAGACCTTATGTACCACCACCACCCTAAAAGCCTAAACTTTCGTATCCACAAAGGGCAAGACAACATTAGGTGGACACTAAGTTTTCCAAGTTTTTGGAGAAACTGAAGAAGTTTCATAGTAACTTTTCATTGGTGGAAGATTTGGAGTGCATGCCTAAATATGCAAAGTTTCTGAAGGACATACTGACACAAAAACATACTTGGGAGGAAAATCTGACAGTCACTTTGACGAAGAATTGTTGTTCGACTATCTCAAGCACAGTACCTTCAAAACTATAAGATCTAGGGAGTTTTATGATTCCATGTGTTATTGGTGACTTTGAATTTTCCAAATGCTTATCTGATTTAGGTGCAAGCATAACTTGATGCCTTTGTTTGTTTTCAGGAAATTGGGACTAGGAGAGGTCAAGCCAACATCCATCTTGAATCAACTTACGGATCAATCCATCAAGAGCACATATGGAGTTATAAAAGATGTGTTGGTAAAAGTAGACAAATTTATTATTCCTTTTGATTTTATGGTATTGGATTTTGTAGCTGATAAAAATTTTCCATTGAATTTGGGTATGCCCTTTATGAATACTGGTAGGGCATTAGTTGATGTCCATGAGGTAAAACTTATTTTAAGGATTGGTAAATGAGCAGATTGAGTTTAATATGTCCAAATCTTTGAAGAAACCGATGAATGGTAATGTATGTATAAAGATTGATATTGTGGATGAATGTGTGAAGGAGGTTGAAAAGAAAGTTAATGAAGATACTAAAGTACACAAGGATGAGAGTGTGAGAGAAGAGGATTTATGTGAGGAAGTTGAGTTAGATAGAACAGATACACCTACACCACCTTCCATTATTAAGCCCCCCACTTTAGAGCTTAAACCCTTACCCTCTCATTTGAGACACACCTTTTTAGGTAAAAACCATAACCTACCCATCATTATCTCAAACCAATTAGATACTAAATAAGAAGACAAAGTGGTGGAGACCATTAGGAAAAGGATGAGAGCTATAAGGTGGTAAATTTTTTATATTAGGGGGATTAATGTGGTGATGCGTAGGATTAACCTAGAAAAGGGTGTAAAAATTTGAGAGAGCGACAAAGAAGGTTAAATCCAAACATGTAAGAGGTTGTGAAGAAGAAGGTAATAAAGTTGTTGGATACAGGGATTATTTATCCTATTTTAGGTAGTGAGTGCGTGAGTCCAGTATAGTGTGTGCCTAAGAAGGGAGGCATGATAGTGATAGAAAATGAAAAATGTGAAAATATTTCTACTAGGACCATCACAAGTTAGAGAGTATGTATCGCTTCCCTTTGCCTTTTGTGGACGAAATGATTGAGAGGGTGGTTGGCTATGCATTTTTACCATTTTCTTGATGGATACCCAGGGTACAATTAGGTGGTTACATAACTATAGGATTAAGAGAAGACCATTTTTACTTACCCTTACGGGACTTTTGGTTATCAGAGGATGTCATTCGGTTTATGTAATGCACCTGCCACATTCCCAAGGTGCATGATGGCCATATTTGCAGACATGGATGAGAACTTTATTGAGGTATTTATGGATGATTTCTCTATCTTTGGAAATTCTTTTAATCATTTCTTGTTGAATTTAGACAGAGTGCTCTAAAGATGTGAGGAGTCTCATCTAGTCTTGAATTGAGAAAAGTGTCACTTCATAGTCCAAGAGGGAATTGTATTAGGCCATACGATCTCGTGCAAGGGATTGAAGTGGATCGAGCTAAGATCGAAGTAATTGAAGGCCTACCACCTCCCAGCAACATCAAAGGAATCTGAGCCTTTTTTGGTCATGTAAGGTTCTACAGATAGTTCATCAAGTATTTTTCTCTTATTGCTAAACTCTTAACTTATTTATTAGTTAAAGATGTTCCTTTTGTTTATGATGATGCTTGTTTAGACACTTTTAACAGGTTGAAGAAGGCACTTATATCAGCACCCATTATAACTTTATCATATTGATCTATTCCTTTTAAAATTATGTGTGATGCAAGCTATCATGCCATTGGTTGTGTCCTTGTTCAGTGAAAGGAAAATAGACTACACGCTATCGATTATACAAGAAAGACCTTGATAAGAACACAACTGAATTACACAACTACGGAAAGGAGTTGCTTGTTATGGTATTTACATATGAGAAATTTTGTTCTTATCTTTTAGGCTCACATGTCATTGTTTTTACAAATCATCTAGCATTGCGATATCTTTTTGGAAAGAAGGATTCTAAGGTTAAGCTTATCCAGTGGGTACTTATGCTCTAAGAATTCGACATTAAGATTAAAAATAAGCAGGGAATAGAAAAATGTTGTAGCTGACCACCTCTTGAGACTCGAAGGAGGCCACCATAAAGAAGAAGAGGAAATCGAGGAGAGCTTTCCTAATGAGGCTTTAATAATGGTAGATAATCCTTTTCATCCTTGGTTTGCAGATATTGCAAATAACCTCTAAAGTAGCATTCTTCCTTTCGAACTTTCTTATCAATAAAGGAAACGGTTTGTATTTCAATGTTCTCGTTATATTTGGGATGAACCTGTACTTTATAAGATATGTGCTGATAGTGTGATTCACAGGTGCATCCCTAAAGCTGAAATGCCTGAGATTTTGATGCAAGGTCATAGTTCACCTTATGAAGGGCATTATAGAGCTAACAAGACTGTAGCTCGGATCTTAGAGTGTGGATCATATTAGCTAACCTTGTTCAAAGATGTCGAGATTTTGGGCTAAAGTGTGATAAGTGTCAAAGATTGGGTAACATATTGAAGAAGTATGAGATGCCGCTTTCAAACATTATGGAGGTGGAGATATTCGATACGTGGGGATTAGACTTCATGGGACCATGCTCATCCTCTTCAAGTAACACTTACATATTAGTTGGAGTTGACTATGTTTCTAGGTGGGTAAAGGTTGTGGCTACTCCAACTAATAATATCAAGGTGGTTTAAAAGTTCATCTAGAAGATCTTTACAAGATTTAGGGTGCCCAAAGCAATCATAAGTGATGGAGGGAGTCATTTTTGCAACAAACTATTTGAGGCTCTTCTGAAAAGATACAATGTTCATCATAGAGTGGCGAATCCTTACCACCCCCAAATTGGTGGTCAAATGGAGGTGGTGAATAGAGAGCTAAAGAAGATTTTAGAGAAGGTAGTTAGCACCTCAAGAAAGGATTAGGCGTTGAAGCTAGATGACACCCTATAGGCTTACAACACAGCTTTCCAGACACCCATAGGAACTACTTCATATAGACTTGTGTATGGCAAGGCGTGCCATTTACCTTTGGAGTTGGAGCATTGGGCCTATTGGGTCATTAGGAAGTTGAACATGGATTAGAAGCTTGGGGATGAGAAAATGCTGGGACCCTACCCTTGTGAGTCACGTGCTCAACATCCTAAGTGACATCTAGATGCGCATCCCACAGGGTGGCATGCCCACACCAGTCAATCATTAAAAAGAACCCACTTCTCCTATTTTCGAAAAGATTTTAGAGAACCTCAAATTACAACTTCAATTGAACTTCTTCAGAACATTTGTTTCCCATTGTCTTAAGTCTCTAATGACACCAAAATTATTCAATTTGGATCAAAATTATGAAAGTTATAGCCCAAACATTTTTGGACTGTTTTTGCATTGAAACAGTACATTATACCCAATTTCACTCCAGAAATTGAAAGTCTTAGGGTCTCAATAAAAATTCAATTTCTTCAGATAATTTGTAGCTCTATGTCTCAAGTTTATTTATAAATAAGAATCATCTCATTTCGAGCTCTTCAGATCAGATATCATCCAAAAACTAAAGTATGTTCAGTAAAATATCTAGTTCATACTCTTTCCACTAATACCCTTACTTTGATTCATTCAATCTTTTTCAGATCAATACAAAAAGCTATAAAAAATTTTATGGATAGGTAGAGAAATGTACTAAGAATCCAATGCTTCACAAATTAATTCATTTGAAGGTCGGAAGACAAAGTTATGATCAAAAGAATAAGAGGTGTTCAAGTTTGGGAACACCAACAAAGTCACGATCGTGACCAGGCACGGCTGCAAAGTCGCGATCACGACTTGATTCAATCGTGACTTTGCGTGAAACTCAGCAAAGTCGCGATCACGACTTGATTCCCTTCTTCCTCCTGCTTTTCTTCCTCAAACCTATTTTTTAAAAAAAAAGCATAACTTTCACTACAAATATCGGATTAAGGTCATTCAAAGACCGTTTTAAAGAAGACTTCTAAATCTACAAATTCCGTACGGACCTCAAATACAAAAATTGCCTCTATAAGGGTCAAAATTTCAAATCAATGTGGCTGTCCTGAAAGTCCATCCTAAATAGTATCACAAACTTCTAATGGTCATATCACTCAACTCCACTGTCCAAAAATTTCATACTTTATATCAATGAAAAGCTAGAAAGATAAGATATAACTTTCAAGAAGACAACTTTGTCTAATTCTACCTAGATCAGTCCAGATTTTCCCATGAAGTCAGAAACCCAATTTGCCCTTATGAAAATCTTGAAATTTGCAATGTACAACTTGGAAAGTCATAAGCATAACCATTCAACTACCAACTTTATTTCATTAAACTCCCTTATCTTT
>JAOQMP010087280.1:0-32219 GCA_027563575.1 Erythroxylum pedicellare
GGTATGCTTCTTTAATCTTGTTATGCTCTAAATAGAATGGATCTTGGTTGTTGAATGTGGTTTAATGCTGCATTGATAATAGCATTAAAAAGATCCGATAGTTCTCTACCTTATGATGTCATTTTGTCATTGTTTTTGTCATCTTTTAGTAGGATAAGTGTTGTAGTGACCTTCTTTTTTTAAAATTCAATTTAATTAAAAAAAAACATTCTCATGCTAAAACCAATAGACACACAGCTAACAGACAAACGTTTTTTAAAAATGCAACCATCGTCATTCATCAACCTTGACTTTGGTACAAATACAACACACAAAGCAGAAGAGCTGAGGAGGTGACACTCAAGTCTCGGCAGAAGAAAAACAGTGTCAGACGAAGAAGCAACGATGGAAGGAAACGAGACAACGGTGACACAGAGCAACGATAATGATGAAGACGATACCTAATCGGAACAGAGAAACAACAACGATGGAGAAGTAGTAGGATCGACGGCCGACGGGCAGGAGAAGAGACTTGACAGAGTAAGGATAGAGAGAGGTGTTGTTTGTGTTTGGTTTTGATGGTTGTGTGTGCGAGAGGCAGTGATAAATGACTTCAGATCTCTTTTAAGTTTTACGTGTTTTATTGTTTTTAATAAATCTCAGCCATTTATTTATACAGGTTTCGCGTGAGTTTTACATAAATAAATACAGACTCCACATAAATGAATGACTGAGATTCAATTGGACACAATAAAACACCATAAAACTGGAAAAAAGATCTAGACTCGTGAGAAATAGCAGTTGTAAAGATTAAGTTTTTTTTTAATTCTTCAATTTTTAATATTTACGAAACCTCCCAATAATGGTGAGAGACAATGAGAAATAGCAGACGTAAAGATTAAGTTTTTTTTTAATTCTTCTATTTTTAATATTTACGAAACCTCCCAATATTTACCGATATTAATGGTACCGGGCATACCGGTACCATTAATATTGCTTTCTCAATTATTTTAGCAATTGAGAAAGCAAGAAAAGAAGAATATCCACATGGACAATGAGACGCTTGAAACTGACCGCGTAGCGGTTGATGATAACCACCACTTGGATAAGAGAAACATTCAATACACTACTTCTGCATCTGAAACAGAGCCGCCAAAAAGATGGCTTCTTTAGCCTCTCCATTCACCACCAACACTTCTTGGGTTCTTCAGAGACCTCACTCTCACACCCAACAACCACGTTTCTTGCCCAGAGCTTCCCTTGACCACCGACTCAGTGCAAGACAGCTTAGTAACCGAAGAGATTTTGTATATCAATGTGCCACCGCTCTTACACTACCGCTTATCTCTCCTTTAATCCATGTCCGTCCTGCCATGGCTGAAGATACCCTCTCCGAGTGGGAAAGAGTTTATCTACCCATTGACCCTGGCGTCGTCCTCCTCGACATCGCCTTTGTCCCTGATAATTTGCAGCATGGTATTTACGGTCTTCTTCACTATAGTCTTTGGTGTTCTAGTCGTATCAAATTTCTTTGACTTTGTTGTTGTTGTGGAAGAATTTATTCAGAACCCGGTTCATATTTTCTGTTTAGTATCGTAGTTTATTGGGGTGCTAATGAGATTAGCTAGAATTTGATTGACATTATTATCTGATTCGTAAAGGCCATACGGTGGTCTTGCAGTGAAATTCTCGTCCCTCTAGGTACATCAAGATCTGTTATTAGAGAAACATGCAGCTCTTAGATGTATAATCTTGAGTTGTTGGTCATCGAGAATAGTGCTCACAATTTTCAGACCTTTACAACTGGAGGTGACTGAGTTACCCCTGACTTTTTCAGATTTAAGAACTGGGTAGCTTCTGATCGCAATGTCAAGTGTCTTTAGTTATAAACCTATGCCTACTGCAACCTTCCCTTCTAAAGTTGGTTGTATCATACCCTATGGAAAAAATTAAAGCATTAATCATTGGTTTATCTCTCACTCGTAGTCATATCATAAGTCTTCATCCTATGACTGCTTGAACTTGAGGCTTGGTAATTGTTTCCAAGACTGCCTTGCCATCTTTTCATGTTAGGTCATTCTTTTGGAAAATCTTTCTCCTGGTGGATTCGTGCTTAAATATAAAACTGCCTGTGCCTGCGTAATACAATTCATCAACTAGCATAAGGAGCAGTTTTGTGTAGCAGACAGCATATACCTATTTTGTTTCTAACGGACATTTTTATGGTGGTGATCATTAATTGGTGAAGGTCCGGGGCCTAGTTTCTAATCTAGAACTTTGTAGGTTTCCTGCTGGGTACCAGGCAGACCATTTTGGAGACCAAGGATGGTGGAGACACTTGGGTTCCTCGATCAATACCATCTGCGGAAGAAGAAGATTTCAACTACAGATTTAATTCAATTAGCTTCAAAGGGAAGGAGGGATGGATTGTTGGAAAACCTGCAATTTTGCTGTACACCTCGGATGCTGGGGAAACCTGGCAGAGGATACCATTAAGTGCTCAACTTCCTGGTGATATTGTAAAGTCATCCTAAACACTATATAGATACTACTTCAGCTTCTAAAGACTTTGGCTTCAGTTATATCTATTGTTCGAATGGATATCAGAGACATGAAAGCTTTTATACATATTAAAACACAATCATCATCTTTTTTCCTTCTCTGTAGAACAAGGAAACATGGCGGCTCTCAGATTTTCTCTTTCCCAGGAAGAGAGCTTTTGCTATTCATAGGAATTATTTAGTTCTTCCAGATGCAGAAAATGGTTAGCAATGGATTCTTCTGTAAATCTGCAGGTGTACATAAAGGCTACTGGGGAGAAAAGTGCAGAAATGGTAACTGACCAAGGAGCCATATATATTACCTCTAATGGGGGCTATAATTGGAAGGCTGCAGTGCAGGAGACAGTCTCAGCGACTCTGAATAGGTAGGTCTTGTCCCCGGTAGTAGAGTAATCAAGTTCCTATGTGCAAAACTTGGTGAATTATCTTTAGGAAATAGCTTCAGTTGATCAAAAAGATATTAAAAATCCCTTTTGTATTTGCTGTCCCTTTTGAAATTGTTAAAAATTTGTTAAAGTGAATGGCAACATTTGAGTTGCTTTACTGCTTCAACCAAGTTGGCTTCTTTCTCAAATTCATGAAAACAGTGGTTTCATTCTGCCGTGAAAATTCTAATTTTGCTTCTTTGTTGAGGCTTGGCTGTGTTTAACCCAATTTATGTTGGCAATGTTGTGATCCAAGTGAAGGATATAGGTGATTAGTAATTTTCATTTAATTCCTTTTTGTCACCACATCCATCTGAAATGATCATTTACTACTTTCTGTTGCCCCTACTTTCTGACGTGAAAGTAATGTTTGTTTTGTATGGGTTGCTCTCTTTTATCATTGTTCAGTTAACTATTATAATCACTGATCAGCCAAGTTTCTGTGGGCTTTCTTAATCTGAAGAAATGCAATTTTTTTGAGTGGGGAGACATTGATGAGCCTTTGATGCTTTTGCAGAACAGTTTCTAGTGGCATCAGTGGTGCAAGCTATTACACAGGAACTTTTAATAATGTAAATCGTTCTCCAGATGGCAGATATGTTGCAGTCTCAAGTCGTGGGAACTTCTATCTCACATGGGAGCCTGGCCAGGTGAGATTCTTTTTCTTGCTCTGTACTATTCATTTTTGTCAGAGAATGTGCATCTCGTTTATCATATTCTGCTTTTGGACCAAGGATTTCATTACTATCCACTACTTGCAGCCATTTTGGCAGCCACATAATAGAGCTATTGCAAGAAGAATTCAGAACATGGGGTGGAGGGCTGATGGTGGCCTCTGGCTTCTAGTTCGTGGTGGGGGGCTTTATCTCAGTAAAGGAACAGGAGTAAGTACATTTTGGAATCACTTTCTTTTAGCTTTAAGATTACATCAAAGAACGATGATGAACATATTCAAAGATGTAATGATGTGATTTAAAATTGTTTACATGGTATCAAGCCCAAGAACCTTGGTCAACTTTCTAGTGTTGCCCTTTCATTAAACTCTTGTAGATTAGATCCAGAAAAGTGTTGAAAAGTCAGTAGCACGTTCACCTGCCAGATTTCAATAAAATGGTACATCAAAAATGAAGCATTTGGCCAGGCATATTCAACTGAAGCAAATCGACATGAAGCATGTATTGAGACTCAGATAAATTTAATGAATAGTAAGCCATCACATAAAAAAGAAACGTACTGTTTCGTTTGAAAACCTTAGTTATGAAACAAGGCGAATAATTTAAGAATCATCTCTCAGCAGGTAGATGATGGAAAAGAAGATTAGAGGTGGAAATAGGAATGGTAGAATGGTAATAGATGTTATCTATCCTTTCCATCAAACACATGCTCCCAAGTAAAAATCTGGCACTTCTTTGGTGGCCAAGGAGGCCTAACTAAATAATTTCTTAAGTTTGATAAGGCATTATCTTCTACATGCATGTTAAGATCTGAATGGAAAAGGAATCTTTCCCTTTCCATTTATATCCCTAGATGTAATCAGGCATTCTTATTTTTTATCAAAAATAAAAAAGCATTCTCAGTTTATCAAAATTAAGAGAGCATTCTCATACCATTATCCTCTTACTTTACCTCGGTGATGATCCTGGTATTATTGTATGATTGTATACAGTAATAAAGAGAACAAATCATTACCTCAGATGGTATGCCTAATTTAAGATCAAGTATTTGCTTTCAAGTAGTTTTGGTGTGTGATATCCACAATAAGTTCCAGTCTTTGTATTTACGAACACATATGCATGGCAGTTGCATTGTTTCCTCTTTGAGATTTCATCCCTCTGCTGATCGTTGAGTGATAAAGATTTTTGACGTTGTAGATAACAGAGGACTTTGAGGAAGTTGCAGTACAAAGTCGGGGTTTTGGTATTCTAGATGTTGGGTATCGTTCAGAGGTAACACACTAACAGCTTATCATATTTAATTGTGGCAGTATAGCCTCACAATAATTGGTGTAAATATTCTAGGTTATAATCTATATACTGCAAAATATTTGTAGAGCATTTTACAAAAAATATGTTGCTCTAGTTCCCTCATTGAATTTCTCAACTCTTAAGAAGATTTCTATTGAACAGGATGAGGCCTGGGCAGCAGGCGGTAGTGGCGTTCTGTTGAGAACCACTAATGGCGGGAAGACATGGATCCGTGACAAAGCAGCTGATAATATTGCTGCAAATCTTTATTCTGTGAAGTGAGTCCAATCAAATTAAGGCTGAATATTTTGTCTGATTTTTCAGTTCCTTAACGGTTTCCTCCGTGACATAGGGAGAGACTATTAGCAAGAAAGTAACAGTTTCCACTAGCACCCATGTTGATGTCATTCCCCTATTAATTGTGCCATTTCAATATTTGATTCAAAATTTACTTGTTTTTAAGAAACTGACGAAAGGAAAACAATTTGGAATCTTGATTTTGAGTGCTCGGAAGATTTATTATCAAATTCTGCTTTAGCTAAACTGGATTCAGAAGTCAAGTACATGAAATTTGTACAAAAGACATCAGTAAGGAGAGAGAGTTGAATTAATATGGTGTCTGTGTAACCTGTTTACTGTTTGATCCACACTTCTGGTGTTTTGGAAACTGCTAAAATAATTATCTGAACAGTCATTGCACCTGTCAAACTTCTTACTAGGTTGCATTCACAAGCCATTGATACTCAGTAATGTTCTTTTCTCAGGTTTATCAATGACAGGAAGGGATTTGTTCTGGGAAATGACGGTGTTTTGCTTCGTTTTCTTGGATAGAAGCATTGCTTTTGTGCAGTAAATGGTAGGATGGTTCTTATGTTTCTTGGACGGAATTCTATTTATACGTTACAGAGAACTCATTTCTTGATATCCAGTATGTTCATAACGATTGAGTTGACTTGTTTGTGAGCAACCAATTTTGGATTCCTAAAAGCTTATGGCTGTTTCAGCAAAGTAAAATTTACAATATCTGCATCTCAACTGATTAGAACAAAGGGTCTCAATATGCTCATATGCAGATAATTCTGAATTTGGTGCGTCATAGAGACAGTGAGTAGTTTTAGCCGGACAAATGACTTCCAAGTTTTTATTCTGTTAATTGATCAAACTCTTAGTTTAATGAGATCTTGGAAAACTGTTTGTACCAATTAATTGGAAGCATTGAATTTGTACTTTTGGTTTACCAACTGGAAAGTATAATGCGAAGTAGCTGAATAACAAGAGCAGAAGACCAAAACCTTGAAATTTCGGGTGTTGCTTAACCTTAAACAGAAAGATCCACCTACACTTTATTATGGAGGTAAATGAACTCATTCAGGGATTTGACCTTGTGGATTGAATTTTAATGAAAAGTTCATACTTTAAAAGATCACTTTCCTTAAAAAGTGTACCATAACCTAAAAACTTCAGAATGGATAATGAAAAACAAGACTAAAAAGACACTGGTGATCACAACCATACACTTGGAAGGACCCTTTTGTAATAGTGGCATTGGATTTAATTGTCGTTCGATGCCCACTTGTCCTTCATTGCAAGGAACAAAGGACATGTGCTGACATATAAGATACGGCCAATGTATGCTTTATGTGTTGTCCACGTATTGTTGTTACTTATTCAAAGTCGTATACATGCTGTGTACCACTAATACATTCTAAAAGGAGTTAAAATAAAATTGATTCTACCTGAATTAAGCATCAAGTTGTCATTTTGGTGCTTCTAATCGATGAAAGTTTCAACTTTAACCTGTAAAATCAATGTGTTGGATATTGAGGTCACGTCAAATTAGAGTTGTAGATTTTTTTAGCAATGCTTAATTGGGTTTAAACAATTCAATTTTTTTATAAATTATTTTAGTTGAATGATTAAATTTTTATTTTTAAACATGATATTTGAATACTTAATTAAGGCCAAATTTTATATAAAAATAAAAAAGCAATCACAGCAGAAATACTCATTATAAATCTCGTTGAAGCATGAAGTTTGGGGAGGACTAATAATAAGCAACCTTATTCTTAAAAATAAAAAAACATGTAGTATAAAGTGATGGATTAATAGCTAATTTCTAGTCCCCTTTTTAAAGATTAATTAAAATTTTATTTTTTATCAATTATTTAATTTTTAATTAGTTTTTAAATGATTTTAATTTTATTAATTTATAAAAAAATTAATTTTACATAATTTAATCGGTCATAATAAGAGGAGGTCAACATGTCCTAATCTCAAGTCCCACACTTGGATCATGAACAAATCAAATCTTAAACTACTATTTTATGATTTGAAGTAATTAACATCATAGGTTGGTGGAAGACTTGATCATATGATACTCCCTTTTGAAAACATAAAGGACAAGTTAATGGTCTTTACTAATACTACTGCATGATGGACGGTGTGAGTGATTATATATAAATATAGCTTACCTGTCCAGTGTCCACCCAACCCCCTATCTCGCATCCTCCCGGCCACCGTCTCCGCCTTCTAGCACCGTCGTCTGCGCTTTCCGCCACCACTTCCTCCTCCTCGCTTTATTTATGAATGCCCCAATGTAAACTACTTGAATCAAAATTTCCGTTTTTATCCCTTGCCAAGTCCTCAATCTACTTTACTTAACAATCCACCCAACTCTCTCCAAGTCAAAATAGAAAAAGAAAAGCTTTGATTTTGATTCCGCAGATCAGGCCCCAAATGTTCACCGCGAAGTCCCTCCACAACGATTTCGATTGCTGCACTCCAATTTTGAGCAAGTATAAGGAGAAGGACGAAGATGAAGACGACGACGACGCCTATAAGAAGGAGCAATTCTTGGATCGTCGTACTTCCCTCCTTTCCAGCAACGATAACATCCATTTTATTACTAACGACAAAACCGTTAACAACCACAATCACAAGAATAAGGTTGCTGCTCCTACGACGTCGTCTTCTTCTTCTTCTGGGAGTAATGGTGGCTTTATCCAGCATCCCGTTTCCAAATTCGACACGCTCGCCGGCGTAGCCATTAAGTACGGGGTTGAGGTATAACGAATCCCTTCGCATCAGAGTCGCTTATATTTCTTTTTTCTTATTTGCTACTTTTGATTTCTGAAGCAATCCCCATAACGCAATCTCTTTTTTTAAAATTAAAAAATTAATTATTATAAATTATACTTTGATTTGATGTATAGCTTAATTACATATTTTTATCTCTATTCTCCTGTGGAGTCTACGTAATTGATTAGTTTCAGAAAGATTAATGATTTAATTTAATTGTAGAAGTTTGTTAAACTCAAGATGTCTTTTTCATTCAGATTAGTTCTATGAACCTTTGCGTTTTTTTGGGGTGAATTGGTTAAGGGAAACAAGTTTCTTCTTTTGTGGCATGTTAAGACCTGTCTGAACGTAGTCTTTGCTTTACTTTGCATCATTATGATTCACATACTTACCAGTGAATACTGTCTTCCGTTACAATTTGAGTTTCTTCTTTGTTGTAAGTCTTAATTATCATTTAATTTTTGGGGTATTGAATTTCTTTGTTCATTATGTCATTTTCTTTTGCATATTCTCTAAGCTTATATGTCCCTAAATTTTAATGTCCAACCCATATGACAATACCATCTGATTTACTTTTCTGGTTACCCTGCATTTTTTTAGGTTTCTGATATTAAAAAAATGAATGGTCTGGTTACGGATCTCCAAATGTTTGCTCTCAAGACACTTAAAATTCCACTTCCAGGTCGCCATCCTCCCTCACCTTGCTTGTGCAACGGTTCTGATTCTGCAAGGTATGGACATACTCCCATAGTTATGTTCTCCTTGTGTATTGCTTTTTATTTGTTTATTCTTCTTTCTTTTCTCTTGTAATGCTTCATCATTGCTTTGTTTCTGTTGAAATAATCCAGTCCGATGACTGCTCCTTTAAAGTTATTTAAGACCTAAACAAGAGCTGTTCTTTCATTTGTGAGCTTTGATCATCCTTTCCATCAGAAGTGCTTAAAGTTTATGCGAGATTTTACTAGGACTTGAAGCGTTGTAGTACAGTAATGTTCTGGGCATGAAACTTGCCACCTCTTTTAACATGATTCCTTGCTTTTGCGGATTGTTAATATAATGTCTTAGAACTAGCTGGCTTCTCCTGTTTGCAACCCCATGTTGCTGTTTGGATATAGAGTTAATTGAGCTGCAATTTTTGGGTAATAATAGCGTCTAAAATTTGTTTGAAGACTTGTATAAACATGCTAAGCATACTTTGCTGCAACACGTATATGTTCAACTACAAAATATGTGATGGATCTCCATATTTGTGCTGTTTAAGACATACGAGACTTGAACTAATGCTCATCTGTCACATAGCAATCTTAAATGTTGACCTCTTTTTTGTATTGTCTTTGAAGTTCTATTCTAAATTCAGTTGCAAGAATTGAGTTCATAGTATTGGTATTGACCATTAACAATCCCATTAGCATGAATGAGTGGATAAGTCAATCAGTATGGTTAAAGGAAGATCACATTAAGTGGTTTTGTAAGATGAGTACAATACTTTATCCTGGAAATGCCAACTCGAACTAGATTTAGGATACTGATGAAAGTTCCTACCTTAATTTGTGCCTGTGCTATGGGTACGTGGGCTTCCTATATTTTACAGGACAGTTATTCTTAGCTGGAAATGGGATAATCGTGTTATTTGGTGGAAGTGGCAACGACAGTGCCCTCGATTTAGATGCTTGTTAGAACATGCATTGCAACACCCAAACGTGTCAATAGTGCCGGTGGCATTGAATTGGTTGTGTACATACACTTATGGAGATGCAGGTCACAAAAGTATCAGAATGGAACTGATAATGAAGGAACAGGAACAACTCCCTTGTAGTCTGGAGTGGTATTGTTAAAACGAAACGTCTGTGCTATTTCCGTTACCTGCAACATATAATATGGTTCCAGTAGTTATTTGTATCTACTGGACTGCAGCTTTAGTGCACCCTGATTTCATGGTTTGATCCTTGCTGTGTGCTGCTGTATTTTTTCCGTCACGGCTGCATGGTTCATTTGGAAATTCTTATTTTACTTGGAACTGAAAACATTTGCATACCGGAAGAGCTTACTCATGCTTAGATGTTTTTGGATACCAATATGCTGACATTTGTTGCTTGTTTTATTTCATATTCTTAGTGAGGTTGTATTTCGTTTTTGAGGGATTTCTCATGGCATTAATGCATTGAAGGCTTTTGATTACGCATCCACATCTTTACAAGAGTTGGGGAAGGGATGTATGTCATAGACCTTTAGTACCAAATTAAATTGCTGAATCTGATCTCAATATTTCTTTTTAAGTTGGAAATTCGATAGGGTTTTTGTCGAAGTTCATGAATGCATTTTTCTTATCTCTTCTATACCTGCAGTCTGTCTCTTGGCTGTTTTCAAACTCTATATATATTTGTGATCAACCATAAATTAAAAATATTGGGACTATTTTTGCAGACTGAACAAATCTAAGCAGAACCCACCTCGTCCTGTGAAGACTGGTATCTTTGATTCATTCAAAACCTTAAAGCCAAATTCTTCTGAGCGGAAGGTTTCTGCAGCCATGAGCTCTTTGCAAGGTTACTATGGGCTGAAGCCAAAATATGAAAAGAGTAAACAAGAAGGTTTTGAGATGGCAATCTACAGCAAAAGAAGTTCCAACTCCCTTGAAGATGATCAATATCTAAAACCCTCGTCATCCTCTAATCCGCCACTGAGCCTCAACCGCAAATCTAAAAGCTTAGCTGATGGGATTTCTGATGACAATAACCGGGTACAGGTTGGTGAAACTAACTGCGAGGAAAAGAATGAGAAATCTACGAGCAGGCGTCTGAAATCAGAAGCTGACTCTCGTGAACTGTTGATCAGGGATGATAACAACAGTGGAGGTGCTTTTTCAGCAATCACAGGAAAGTGTTTAGCCCTAAGATCCAAAGGGGCCGGCCGAAGTAGTTCATCAGCTGAACCTGAAGCAGGTGGAGCGACTCCAATACCAATAAATCTGATGGATTCTCCTATAGATGACGGGGTTTCAGTGATAAAAAAGTCATATAGCGCATCAAGCTTCCCTGAACAGGAAGGTAGCAATTCATCCATTTGGCAGGCTTCCAAATGGAGTATGAAGCCAGATCTACAGGCCTTAACAGCTTCGGCAATTACAAAGCAAATTTTTGATGGCTTGTCAAACCCAATAACTGGTCGAAGAAACAAAGCTGCACTTGATTGATAAGTCGGCACTTAAATTACCCGTTGTCTGCAAACTGGTCAGCCGGTTTATTGCTTTAAAGGTAAATAGAAAGAGATACAACAGAATCATGCTCCAAGAAAACGAAAGGATCAGCCCGAAAATGTTTATATGTGATCTTAGCAGTTTTCATTTTTATATTTAATTATTTATGATTTTTTTTCATAAATAATAATTCTGGTGTTAGCATCAGGAGAAATTGGCAATGTATCATCTTACCAGTATTTTTCGTATAGCCTAAACGATTTACCATCGCAAAGTAGCGGTATAGCCTCTTCAAGTCTTCGTAGATACTGTCTGGACTCCTGAATGTGAACACGGAATGGGATTGCAAATGACATCGTATTTGCACTTATTTAGTTTGTTAGTTTTAGCATAAATAATAAACTACAAAAGTTGAAACAAGTACTTGGAAAGCTGCCTTACTTTGGACTTTGAACGACAAATTTGATCATGAATGAAACAGCTTTTGAATACTTGGGCCTCTTACACCGTATATTATGAGAGTTAAAACATAAAAACAATTGAATTATAATCCTACAACCACAATAATACATTTTAGCACCAAATGAAACATTATCTTGTCCCGCAACTTGCGTAACAAAAGGCTTCAAGTCAGCTTGTAATGCGTACATTTGACATCCGATCACCAAATGATTCTACAACGACGATTGGACTTGCTACTTTGATTGGGAATCCATATATATATATATATAAGATGACTTTATTTCACTGAAAAAGTTAAAACTTGTCAGACGTCATAATATCTTCCCAATCCCAAATAATGCCCCTTGGGTGTGGGAATCCTAATGTGGCTACAACATGAGCTGCGATTTGTCCCATACCTTCCAAGAACTTCGCCACGTCCATTGCAGAACAAAGTTTCCTGCTTTGGATAAAGTAGTGAGGTTTCTTCGCTCCAAAGGTGTCCCATTAGACAAACAACTAAAACTAATGTTTCCACTGATATATAAGCTGAACTGAAAATATGTCCTGAAAGTCCACAAGAAGAAAATGCCTGACCCTGAAAACTTCAAAACTCTCCGTTGGCAAGAAGTGGCGAAGTGGTTAGAATTCACACAAGACAACTGCTACTCCTTTCCTAATACCATACCTAACATTTCATCTTCACCCCACCCCAAGAAAATCACTCTAGGAGTTAACCATACAGAAGGCTAGCACTTGCATTTAATTAACATGGATTGATTCAGGTCAAGCTGCCCCAAGCCTCTTCAAAACATGAAAGCGAAGTCATAGCTTGAAATCCCTAGCCAATGTACAATTGACAAGCCTTCAGTCAAACAACCATATATCTTCTCAGTCAGAATACCCCCCATACTGGCATCTTACAACTTAAACTAAATGATAGGATAACTAAAGCATCCAAGGCTTGCACATACGAAGATACATAACCAGGAAATCACAATATTGCATAGGATAAAAGTTTAGGAAAGTGCACAGGTGGACAATGTTCTTGCGCAGATTTATTTATCAAATGGTTAAATGTGTAATCCAACATATCACAACTGTCCTGCTATCATCCAGGAACTAAGAAAATGATGTAGCATTTGCTCCATAAAATCCTATAAATATCAAACACAACAGAGACAATGAGGAAGGTGAAATGTGATGCCACTCGAAGGAAAGAAAAAGCAGAATCTGAGAGGTAGAAGCATTGTCCAATACCAACTGCATACACTTGAGCCATCTCTATTATTCTGTTATAAAATCCCGATGAGTTTTTCCCAGTTGATAACACCCTTTAATATGACGATAGATTAAAAGATTAAGAAAAGGAAAACTAGGAAAATAACCATACTACCGTTTAAAGGAGAATGGAAACAAAAAGCAAATTGTTCAAATTGTCTTAACTGTAATCGGTACACAGCTGTAAGCATGTTATAGATGTAGCAAATGTGCAGGAAGGGATTTCTTATATGGTTTAACTTGAAAACTGTCATTACTTCAGAACCACTATACTTTCGTCCATAAAGATGTCAGGAAAACTACTCTTAGCAGTAACGTACAATTGAGAGCACAGTAACGAGTATAGCATCCATGTCAAATATTTACCTTGACATTTGCAGAAGTTTCTTTCAACCTTATTGTCCAACGTCAACCACAAACATCATAAACAACAGGGAGTCTGGCTTAAATTTTTGCTGCACCTGTCAAAATATGAGCTATGAGTATCTCTTTGTCAAGTAATCTACCAAACATTGTTAGTAAGAAGTAAGATAATTACAATATAGAAAAAAAACACCTTTTTCCCCATAGGCAAAATGCCCTCAAGTAAAAGCCCAAAAAATAAATTAAAAAACAAGAAGATTCAAAATTGAGCATACATGGGAAAGTTCCAAAAGAACTGTCTTAGCAGGTTCCATAAAGCCTTACTATAAGCAATCAAAGTGGCAGTCGGCCAAAGGGCTATATTTTCCTTTCTTACCAAGAATTTCTCTCTGTGGCCACAAGATGCCTCCCAGTGCCAAGAAGACCTACATATGACTACCTTGATTCCCCTCACCCTATCTAATCACACACAGTTTCCCCAATCCTAAACACAAAAATATTTAGTTCAATGCCCAAAAGGACTACTAAATTCGGGTTCCCCAATTAATCAGTCCAAGATGCTCTCAAGCCAGACTAATTAGATAACAGTGGTAATAATTAAAACCAAAAATCTTCTCAAACCATTAAAAGCAACAAATTATGCAAAAGGAACAATCTCAAAAGTGATACACACTCGTCACCACTCGTGCTCTGACCTTAAAATATAACCTCTTCCAGAACAATTATTAGAGTTCCTAAGATGCTACGAAAAATTACTAATTCAACGCAACAACAATGAGACTCAAAGGAATAGTTATTTGATCATGACAGATCCCATTTAAAAGGATTTTTATAAACAAACATAAATTATCGACTTCTCATCAACCTTAAAAGAGTCGTTTGGAAATAGAAAAGTTTCAGTGTTCTTGATAATCAAGAAACGATCCTTAAGATCATGTAAACTACTGCCTTAACCAGTAAAATAACAGACATAAAAAAGAGAGGGATGCGACTAATTTCTATAGACTCTCTCTCATCCAGAGGCACATTTTTCATTCCAATCCAGCTAAGAGTCTGTAAATAACTACAAAACCAGCTTCTGAATTTTCAAGGGAGTGCTTGCTATAGCATAGAAACATCATGCTTTATAGACCGACACTTATACCTAAATAAGTTTCACCGGGCTTCTCATAGCACTGACAGACATTATCAGAAGTGAAGACCAGACTATGAGAGAACTATAAACAAACAGCAGAATTCATCATGCACAGAATGGTCCAGAAGATTTAGGAAATATGCAAGTCAAAATAAATACTGAACATAAAGAACCATAATAATTGCTGGCATTGACCTCAACTGTAATGGACGAACATCTCTTTATTTTGAGCTGAAATAATATCCAGCCTCTTTGAAAGCATATGTACTCCCCCATTCCCCCACCTCCTTTCTTATATATTTCTCCATTGAATAAAATAAAAGAGAAGGTGATGGACTAAATATGTGGCAATTTGCAAATTCTTTTGATTTATGTTTTTGGCTTATATTATTTTATTTCCTTTAATGTCTTCGTGCCATAAACCAGTAGGCAGGAAATTTGCTGCTATTCTTTTAGAAGATACCTAGTTTACATCTGAATAACCAGATAAACATAGCAGATGGTAACTTATTTCCTGTTTAAAATAGGAATTTGTTAATAGAATAAAAGTTGCCTTAACAAAAAGTACGTTGAAACAGATTTTGCAGTTAGGTCAGAACATAACAGGTCCTTAAATATAATTAAAAAGTTATGTGCCTGCAATGCGTTTACAAGACTTCCAAAAGAAAAAGGAGACACGGAGAACAGGTAAAGAAAACTTTAGAGGAAAAATTACACCACAATCACATTTCTAACTTATGTTATCAAATAATGTATTTAACAGAAATCTCAACCGGCACAATATCTACGTTGCATTTTTGTTAAGGCAGGAATTCAGTAAAAAGGAGGAGGCTGGCAATGCAAATCTCTCTAGCTAATGAGGATAGGTTTATGGAAACAGTTTACAAACAAGAATTATACGCAAAAAGCTAATGACAAAACCAGGCATCTTTTCTGATGAGTAACCAGAACAGATGTTTTGACTTTTCCAGCCTGGCATAACCAGATGAAATTTGCTCGACCCCTAAATACTTGAAAGAAGGGTCTAAGTACTATCCACTACTAACAAACTGATAAGCACCAATCATAGTAGCAATTACTTGGACTCAAAAGTCCTAAAAACTCAACCAATACCTCGAATGACTAGCACATTAAATTTCAGAACCATCTCCAAAGTCAGTTGCATCCCATCCCTTAGGCCACGCATTTAGCCCTCACCTGACTAGGACGTCCTCATGGTTCGCATCAGCAAAGGAATTTGCATTTCATGACCCAAAATCGTTAATTACAGTGTCTTCCACATTTCTGTTTCCTATTTATGAGGTAGCCTCAACTATGAAGATCTTAAAGGATTGCCTTTGTACACAATTTAAGAATAACACTACAGCAATGAGAGAATCACACTTCAATAGTCCATATTTGTTGATCACCTGATTGTCACTTGTGCTTAAGAAAAATAAAGGCCTCAAAAGCATTGTCCTTGATAAGGGTAAGTGTAAATATACTTTTCATTCTGTAGTGAGGAACATGAAGATTAACAACAATATCTGGAACATTAATATCCACCAATTGACCAAGTAGAAAAAGGGCCTTAGCTCCTGCACCAAACCCCACAATTCAAGCAACAATAAACAATTGGTTGATAACTTATATGCTCTAAAAATTAGCATAACAAAGATGTTTCAACTGACTTTTAAGTTTATCCAATTATTTCAAATTCAAAAGTTGAGAACAACAACAGTTTGATAACAAGACTAGCAAATCATCATATTAGGAACTCATGAAACTGAAGGCACCCGAATCAAAAGCCCAGAACCATATATTGACATATTATTCCACCCAAATCCATTCCTACCATCTCAACCCAAATAGAGAATAGACACCATAACAGTTTAAAGATACTAACATGACCTCAATGGCCTTAATTATCAATTAAATGAAATCCCTTGGGCACATCAAACACTCAAAGTTCGTCCACCATTTTGCCAAATAGAAGCATTGAAACAACTCGCTAGTGGCAGAAAAATAGGCGAAGAAAAATAGTAGAAATAATGTGTTGGTGAATAAAAAGCATGCTCATATAAAACCATTAATCTCAATCAGATCCACAAAGCTCAATGTCGTTCTGAAACTTGACCTCATAAGTATTTGGTGGAAGCAAAAAATGAAAAAACTTGAGTGTCATCAAAACTATTTCTTTTCAATAAAACAGCCACTGGCAACACCGAAGGCCGCAAGATAACCTTACCCTTAAAGAAAATGGTCCAAAAACAAAAAAAAAAGAAAAGAAAAGAAAACAAATGGGACAATAAAGTGCAACTAGCTAGCTTCGACATCTTGGAAATACTATTTTGGTTACTTCTTGTGAGCACAATGGAATAAATGCATTTAAAAAGTAACATCTGTAAAGAAGTGTACTATTCAAAATTCCCTCCGCCAAGACCTGATCAAGGGTATTAATTGCAAGTAAATCAACTTGAAACATGGCAATACACATCAAACGAGCCACCTCCTTAAGTTCTCACAAGTACTTATAAAAAGGTTTCACCCAAGAAACTTGAATAGAGATGGATAATTTTAGAAGATAATACAGACCAAGGACAGTATGGATGACACATTTAAGTTTCCACTTCCCTATCACCTAAGCACACCCCATGAAACCAAAATGGATACGACATTAAAGAGCCTGTACAAGCAAATCATTTAGTTATTAGCATCCTCAGCTGCAATGATGGACACAAATCATTATTAGGATCAGGACACGCCATCCAATCTTCTCTATCTAACAAAGCAATTACAGAATCTATAGCCATGTTCAAATTCAATATCTTAAAGACAAGTCAAAAATGAGTTTCTTTAGTTGACAAGCAGGACATGTTAGTGCAGCTCAGAATCTCCACAACTGGGAAATTAACAGGCTTATTACAGTATAAGGCTCCAAGTTATTTGCATTGTTTGCTGCAAATGAATGTAGTGTAACATAGAATCGGGCCATTCAGCATAAACTTGAGAGAAAGATGCTCTTAGTAAAGCCAAACTATTTAGTATAAATTCCACCGAAGAATTCAATAAAACACAGTATACTAAAACCAAAGAAATTAATCCATATAATCCTTTCTGGCGGTCATGGTTATGAGCAACATTGTTCTCCCAAATTCTCACATTCAGCAATCTCCATCAACCCACAACTAAGTTGTGCTGGTAAGTAAAAGTATCAAGTCCCAAAAGTAAGCAAACATCTACACCAAAAGTATCAGAAAAACAATAAATAGCTCAGGAAAGAATTATCATCCCAAAGAGGACAGAATTGAAGAGAGATCAAGATAAAATGCTATACCAACAAGACGAAGCTGAAGCACTTTACTAAGGTAAATGGCATCAGATGGATCGGCTGGTCATGTTTTAACATACTGAAATATAATCCAGAACTATGAAACCAACAGTTGAAGCATTGAACACCCACCATACCAATCTCATTGAAAGCAATACTGATACTAAAAGCATTTAAAACTAACAAAATCCCAGAAGGATCCATTGCATATGACAATATCAATACGAAGTTTAAAACATTAGAAGTAGAGATCTCGAATTAATTAACTTTGTATGTTGTCAAAAATAGCAACAAGGACAATCAAGGGATGAAGTGTGTGATGCTTTGTCTGAATATATCTAAGGTACTGTCTATATTGCACAACTCCTCACAGTTTTCCCCAATAAAAAGCTGTCACAAGGGGGAATCCTTATTGGAAGCTTAAACCACCTTAGACCGCATCCAATATGGGAACAAAATATACGGCAACAGACCAGTATTCAATTTAATATATTAGAACGAGGTTGGTAAATAACAACAAAGAGACTGATAACCAGAACCAATATGTAACCACATCCATTTACACAAACTTATCTCTCAAACCCCATAAATAATATAAAAGCATCAAAACTTAAATCAACATTTTGAGGCCCAATAGACACTAAATTTTACTGTAAATAAGTGATGGTACCCCTGCAGAGTGGAAACAACGAGAAAAGGATAAAACAACAATCTCACAACATTCACATCCTATTTATCAAGAGATTGTCAAGAGGAAAATATATATTGAGGAAATAGGCCACTTCTCTCTCAGATATTCAAATGCAAAATCTTAAAAGAGAGCAAGATCAGTAAACCATTTTTTGGAAAATTCATATTTCTAATGGCATTCAAAACAGACAAAGAAGTGTCATATCCTTCCAATACTTTGAGTCAAAAGTCTTGACCCTCTCCCTACTTGTGCAACCATATGCTACTGAGTACACATATGCAAGAGTGCAAGATTTCTGATTACTTTTTTGGGTTTCCTAGAAATTGTAGCAAATGCTTTCGCACAGCACTATTTAGTTAAATTGTTAAAATTAGTCTTTCTATATTATTTGCACCTGGAAACTCACCACAGAGACAATTACATCAAAAGACTTTTTACACTTCACTTAGATTTTGCAACTCTTATCTCTCTTTAACATTGCCCATCCCTTTGCTAACACACACACACATAAAAAACCATGAAAGATTTTCTCCTCACCTTTGACAGGGAAAACCCTTTTGTGTTACCTTAATAGTTCAGTTTCATGAGACAAAACAAGTCAGTTGAGAAGAATTCAGTCATTACCTCTAAAGTTACGTCGTATGGACTTCCAAACTAAAAGGTAAAACATAGTTTAATCACTTTGTGTAATTCCATAATAAGTCCTTTAATGGAGTAATTCAAGAAAGCCTTCTTTTAAGTGAAGCAATACTCTAAAAAGATCATCAGACGTGCATTGAAGAGATCAAAAGAATTGGAAACAAATCAACAAACGATTTTGTCTTCTCAAAATCTTAGCTGTGGAGGAATTTAAGCAGGATTGAGACAGTTGTGTTAGGAAAACTGAGTTAGCTAAAAGAATGTATTTGTCTTCTCAAAATCTTAGCTGTGGAGGAATTTAAGCAGGATTGACACAGTTGTGTTAGGAAAACTGAGTCAGCTAAAAGAATGTATTTGATTCCAGATCTTAACTGCATCAATCTAGTAATAAACATTTCAGAAAATGGACCGGATGTTCAAAGAGATTTCAGAAAAACTGTTCTGAACTGTCCAATTGTTGAAGTATGAAGATATCTAGTTCTCAATAATAGCACCTGTCATATCATTTTTGTACTAAAGGTAATGCAACCACCTTCTTAAACAGATAACTAGAGCTCAAAGATTCATCAGACAAAACAAACTTCCTTATCTGTCACTTCCCTCAAATTTGAAAATTACTCCAGATGAGATGATGAAAGCTTGCATAAATATTCTAGATATTATTTGACACTAAATTTAAAAAGCTTTGTAATCTATAACTAAATCAGAACTCCAACTAACTTGCAAAACAAGAACAAGAGAGGACTAGCTGATGCCCAGCTGGGAGAAAAGATGGCGTGCTAGATAAAAGTAACTTCCACTTCAACATAAATAACACAAAATGCACAAAGTAACAGAATTGGTAAGCAAATTAATTAAGCATGGCTCTGACTTGCTGGAAAAGTTGAGATGGAATTCTGAACAGACTGGTAGAGGGAGGTACAAAGATTCAACATTGCGACAGAAGGATTAAATACAATAACATTTACATTTCACATGGATTTGTATAACAATCATTCGTCCAGTCTCAACTGAAAAGGTAATTTTATATAAAAAAAATTCCAGTGTAATTACAAAGTTAAGATGTGATGTACTAACCAAGTCAGAAACATGGGCCAACACTTGGAAGCAAATGTTCCTGGGCTACATTTGTCAGGAAAAATTACAATATACACAGTCCTTCCATGAGTCTCCACATGGTCTAATCACTGCATTTACACAGTGGTTTTGTCCGCGAGTAAGGTCTTTCTCTTTGGAGTACACAAAAATCATGGTATGTATTCCTGCAGACAGCAGTGGGAAAACCAACCAACACAAATTTGGCACCCACCGAAAGAAGTAAAACAGAGACTGCACATTCTCTGGCCAAAGCCTTTGAAGGTATTAACTGCATCCAAAACATAAGAACTATAAATGTAAATTTCAATACATTTCAGTAACAACTTATATGGAAGGAAGGATATATCCATTACAGAATAGCAAACTATAACAATGAAACATTGGAAACCAGGACAAGAAAGCCAAAAGTTCCATATAGGATCAGTCAAGAAACACACTTCAGGTCACATTTCATCAGATAAGCAATTAATTCAGGTACTGATCCATATATCTAACTTTTAAACAAATGGAACCAACTTTTTAAAGAGTTTAGCTCCACAATAATTCATCAGACATGAAGCAAACCTTAGAAAGAAACGAACTTAATGTAGACAAGGCATCAGACTAATCCTTACGAAGGTCTCCAGCAATTAAGTGCGGACATGTCTGGTCTACAAGGCAACATTGGTGATGCACCATGACCTAAAATAACACAACCAAGAAATTACTTCTTTGAGTGATACTTTAAAATAAACACAAACTGGAGCTTAAAGAAAATCCCAGAAAAAAAGCACTTGTTCAAGTGAAAACATACCCGGAATTGGAGCTCCTGATGGCAAGCTGTTAGTGGCAGAGGGTGGGAAACTCATGTTATTCGCAACAGGTCTTTCAATTGGTGGCCTAAAGTAGCCTGGCAAAGCAGTGTTTACATGATTATCCCAAATTAGCTATTTAAGAACCAAATCAACCTCTAGCTCAGAATCATATATATTGAACACCATTGTACAAACATAAGCAGTAGTGATGCAGATCTTCTCAAGCACCACCATATCGAAGAAATGTAGAGAACTAGCATATTAAACTGTCAATGTCAGCAAAAATACACAGGTAGACAGATTTATGTGCAAAAGCATGTTGCGCGAGTTTACGATGTGAAATCCTGAACTAAGAATTTTCAAGCCAAACTAAAATTTAATAAACTTAGCCAACAACTGCAATGATGCAAGACTCCTACCACCCAACATCCCCAGCCCACAAAAACATAAACCAACACGTTTCTCCAGTCAAACACACAAATTCCTCTTGTTATTGATGTGAAATCATATTGCCATCAACCTTGTAATCTAAACTGCTAACAGAAGGAATGTGTCAGAAATTTTGAACCTAATTCCTATTATGCCAAGTAGTGCAACCAAGTGAGCCACAAACAACAAAGAAAGAAAAACTACCAACAAGAAAACAAGAGAACAAGAAAAAAGAATCAAGAAGAATAGATTCATTGCTAGATAGAAGATATATTTCAGAGAATGAACAATTTAAACAACAATTACCCAACTGTCATCGATGTTCTAATTTCTAATTCATAACTAATCTACTGTCGAAAGAAAGTCACTTCCAAATGGAACCGGCACAGCTGAACATAACCATATACCACAATAGCTGAAAAAGTTTATACACCTCATCCACTGATAACCAAGTAGAGAAAAATCTCAAGTCGGGTGGAACATGAAGATTCTAAAAGTAACATGCACGTCTAATGACAAGAATCCAGAGTCAAATTTTACACAGAAAAACACAATCTAACTAACTAATCCATACCTTCCTGACCAAAAGGAGGGCCTGCATGAGATGGAGTTCTTCCATTCATCCACGCACCATGGTGATTATTGGTATTAAAATCACTTGAGGGCATCCTCCACTGGTCTTCAGGAACAAATTGCCTTCTTGAATCAGGAAGGGATGATAAATTGTATGGATGGGGATACACTTGCTGTGGGAGTTGCTGAATTGCAGGGTTTGTGAAGGGAAAATGACCAGTTGTATTCTGAGGCAGGTTAGGATGCGTTGGTCTTTGCAAAAATGGTGTATTACCTGGTTGAAAATGTGGATTTGCCTGAGAAGCTTGAGGATTCATATATGTGCCATTTTGCCCATATTCCAATTGCCTTGATGAACTAAATCCTGTAGGTTCTTGGTTGCAAACTGCTGATGGTGTAAAGTGCTGTGGAAACAATTCACTTTTCACAACACCATCTACATGATTTCCTTGAGTAGAATTTCCAGGCATGGTAATCATTTGGTTACCCTGCATAATGATAAATAGATCATAAGACATACAACACAAACGTTAAAATGAAAGGAAAAAGCAATTGAATTATAAACCAACTATAATAAATTATTGCCGACTGATTTTTAGACTACAACAATGGTAGAGAGGAAAATACCGATTGAGGCTGTACAGTTGGTTGAGTAGGTACTGATGCTTGGGATACCATGGCTGGTAGTGCACCCATTGACAGAACATGAGGAGGTGGCTCTGATGGAATAGATGGCGGTGGTGGAAGAAGTGATGGTGGTGGTGGAGGAGCTTGAAGAGGTGGCGGCGGTGGGGGTGGGGGAGCTTGAAGAGGTGGTGGCGGTAGGGGTGGAGGAGCTTGAAGAGGTGGCGGTGGTGGTGGAGGAGGAGCTTGAAGACGTGGCGGTGGTGGTGGCAGTAAGACAGGAGGTCGAGGCAACACTGGTGGTGGAGGTGGAGGTGGTGGCGGTGATGGGGATGCTGGAGGTGGTGGCGGTGGTGGAGATTGAGGCAAAGGTGGGGGAGGCGGAGGAGAATTGGGAGGCAATGGTGGAGAACCTTCAGGCAAAGGGGCCAACTCCATGGAATTGTTTAATGCAGGTTCAGTCAACCCATGCATAGACTGCTGTTGTGTTTCCATTTCAACAGAACCACTGCTGTGCGAGGAAGTATCATCTTTTTCATTTCCAGACACATCTTCCATTTCAAGCTCACCATCCACATCCTCAAGGATGCAGTGACGCCTGTCAATCACAGCAATGGTACTAGTATCTGACTCCTGCAAAGCAGAGATGGGTTCCACAACTGGTTGTGCATCAGCTTCTTCCTTGGACAAACTGCTAGGGAAATCATCTTCATCATCTTCCAATATACTACAAGATAGAAGGCCAGGCAACTGAAATGTAGCATTGCTGGTTCAGCAGGCAAAAAATTGCATCAGAAATAGAGTTAGGGCACAGTGAGAAATGAGAAAAGATACACACTACAGCTTAAAACGTATTAAACAACTGTGGACACCAATATAGAGTTAAAGAACAAACAGTAAATATTTCACTATCAAACTTCTGCATATAATGCATTTACTCCTGATATAGTAGAAAGTCATCACACAAGACACAAAAACATAAAAAAGCCATTACTTCCAGACTTCCAGTATTATGAAAAAAGGGCTCCCACATGCTTCAGTTCCAATTCACTGATTTGATATCGTGACATTCAAGTGTCTACATATCACAAATTTCAATCGTTCTATAGGAAATTGAAGAAAGCCTATCAGCCTATACCAGATATGGCGCATGATCAACAGTGAAAACCAAGGAAATTGCTTGGTCTGGACCTACAAGCTGCTGTCACCAAAGGCTTACATGTAGGGGCCAAACTAACATAGACAACATCTTTTCAGGATATATGCATTCATTCCAGAATGAATACATGGACTATAACATTTATTTAGTATTTTGGATGAGATCTGACATTGCTTCATTATGATGGTAGTGACTTTATGGTGAAAAAGAGTCATAACACCATAAATGAGATATTTTACTAAATATTCAAGAAAGAATTCCAAAAAAGTAATGTACAGGACAAATGGGGTCTTATGGTTCCACATTACAGTGTTAAAACATGGCATGTCTGCACAGATCAACTGTATCAGTAACGGACAGTGGAATCCTATCAGAGCTTAGCTTGTTCAAGCTCTCCAGCTTTTGGAGAAATTAAAATTAAGAATTGGACAGCTACACCACCCATTTAGGCAGACATAAAGTAGAAGATGCGCATGACAAATTTCATGAGATATATCATTGATTATATTACTATGACCATATTCCTCAGAGAACCCATGTTTTCAGTTCCATGTGTTCAATATCAAGGACAAAAAATTGAGCTCTGTTAAATGCACTTTCATCCAAAAAATTAGCACATAATGGAATGTAAGTTCAGTACAGTCAACTTCATGAATGTGAAGAAAGAAACTGTCACCTAGTTGGAAATCAAACAAAAAGAAGAAAAAAGACAATATCAACAGACCTGCCATACTCGTCCACAAGCATTCCTTCCATTTCTCTTATAGGATCATCAACAGCTCTCTCAGCTCGAGATGGACGTCTAAGGGACAATCCAACAGAGGTATCATCATTTGAAACTCCAAAATCATCTATATAGCGCCTCAGAACAGATTCAGGTAGGACTTTTCTCTCCAGCCACAACCGTAGGACCTGGGAATCCAAATAGGTCAATGTCATCCTCAACAAAATGTGCATTGTTAAATCCACATAACGTCAAATTCACCTTAAGACACTGACGACGATTTTCACGAGCACTAGCTCCAGGTGGAGCAGCTGCACCAAGAAGGCGAGGTAAAGCTGCTTGAACTGTTGGAACATATGAGGCTCCAGCAATACCTAATGTAACATAAAGAAACATTCGTCATCGAAGGTCACAGCACAACTAAAACCAAAGGAATTGTCATCAAGAGCATGAAGAGTTTCTGATTGTAATGAATAAGAGCTACACTTCGAGAAACTATTGCTGTGAAGGAAGAAACAACCTTTTTGATTGTGCGAGCACTGCGTAATTGAGTCCACAAGAAAGAAAAGATCCACTTTGCGATGAAAACTTGGCTCAGTTTCCAGCTTTCGAATAAGAAGTTCAACAACCTGTACAATCAATTTTTTAAATATTTTAGAATCATTTGAATGACGCAGTTCTCCAAATTCTCCTTCATAAGGTATTGCAGACTAGAAAACAAATATCAGTTTCTTGCCCTCCATGCTTAAACTTGACTCAATTTTGCTACATACAATCCTAATTTTCTTTCTTATCAAAATTAAATCAAAACAAAACCTAACATAATGTTGATATAGCACAATTTGAACCATAAAAATAGGCCCTAAATGGGGACCCAAAGCATAGATGATGCAACGACTCCAAAACTTGATCTTCCAAAGATATAATACGGTGTACTATATGACTAACTTAGCATATTAAATATTTCAGTACAGCAACACAATTCTAACCTAGCAAACAATTCCCATAAGGAAAAAGAAAGCTGATAGCAAGATTTGAGAAATCAAGATAGATAATTTTCACCACACTAGACAATGTGGAAAACAAGTAATCAGGAACAAACTGTAACGCAACATTAACTCACCTCATTTGCAATTCCATACTTGGCACAGTCAATAGCAAGCCGAGTTGCTCGTCCGATACTTTCTTTTGTCCTTGACAAGGTCTCTACCATCCCTTCAAAAGCATCACGTGCAACAGCAGCCTCAGTACCACCACTCAGTGAGCCACCACCAGCCCTTTGTCCTGAACTCAATCTTTGCTCCTCAGTTTCCTCATTGTCCAATTGATTGTGGGATGATGATTCCCGAGCATGAGTACATGGAGAAACTAAATTAACATGATGATGAATTCCTTGCATATCTCCCTGTAGCAAATTGCTTGTTTCAGATAGAAAAGGTTGCACAAGAGATGGGCTGAGTGTGCTGCCATGCATATCATTAGCAAAAATTAGAGAAGAATTAAGGTTTCCCAGAGAAAATTGTTGCGAGTGAGCTAGCTTCCTTTTTGCTTGGGCAGCTGCAATAAGATGCTTCATAGACATAGCAGAATCTGGAGTTTTTGATTCCACAAACCAACCACTCCTATCTTCCATAACGACTTGCAGTCTGTAATAAGGCAAAAGAAAATCACAAAAAGATCATGGGTAGTCAAACATATTGAAAGAATTTCACCAGAACAAGGATTATACTCTGCTGAAGTCTCCAGCAAATCGGCACTTATCCTTGACGGTGCTTTAGGCGTAGTTTTGGGCCTTTCTCCTGATAAAGCTGGTCTATTCATTTGACTAGCCCCATTACCATAAGACGTATTCAAGCAATCTGAAACATGACCAGAAACCTTACTAGAACCAGGCTGAGGCCCTTTTGTTGAGGAAACTTTAATCACAGACTTGGCAGGTTCATGATGTTCCACGATTGACTTGGTAGCAGGAAACAATCGTGGAGATTGTCTAGGTGATGTAGAAATAGGTTTGGAATCCTTGGATGATAAGTGTTCCATTTCTACTTTTCCAGGACTTGTAGGACCAGATATGTCAGGTTTCTTCATAATCTTTTGTTGGCTATGTGACACTGTTTCCTTTGAACGGCTGCGTTCAAATCCAAAAGAAGCCCCGATATTTTTCTCAGTGTTGATGACACCAACATGCTGCTGTCTTAACAAACTTGTAACATTTGCATCTTTCTTCTTGATAGTATTAGACATAGACCTAGGTTCCCTAGCAACTCTGCCTGACCCTCCATGAACTGGAGTTTTTGGCTCCTCGTCTTCATCATCATCACCATATAGACAAACAGCTCTTCGTCTTTTGGGAAGTTGATGAGCTGTAGCTCCAGCATTACTGGAAGACGAAACATTCTTTTGATCAAGAGAACTTTTGTCATCAGAATTAAGTGAAGTAGAACCTAACATTGCCTCCAAAGCCCGCCTATGGCGTTTAGTTACTGGAAGCGCAGCTTCATCACCAGAAATATCAGCTTTAGCTTTAATCATTTCAGCAGAAGCATCAGATTTGGCTCTCACTGTTGGAGAAAGTAAATCACTCCTATCCGATTGAAGAGAGACATCGGACTTATCTTTGCTGACTCGCAAGGGAACATAAGATCTGTCTTTTCCTGTCTGAGCTCTTAAAGCCAACAGAATTTCTCGTTTAATGTCTGAATCTTTAACTGATTTTTCATCAGCAGTAGATCTCGAAGCATGATTCATCAAATTTTTAAACGATAATCTCACAGCAGCACCATCTTCCACATCTACAAACTTTGACTTTTTAGCAGGATGAGAAGTATCACAAGCTTCAAACTTTGAACTTCCAGGTCTAGGGTGGAGCCCTGTTTTTCTATTACTGATCTCAGGTGGGAGCTTGACAACACTGTCATTACTACCTTGACAGACCCTCGAACCCTTTTGATATGTTATCGGTTTTTTTGACTTCTTTCCACTACTCATTCCTGATTCTGATTTTACGGCAACAGGAGAAGATCCTGCACAATGAACCCCAGCAATTTCACCTCTAACTCCATCTTCCAATTTTCCACCAACATCTACGGAGTCGTTCAATGATTTCACCCCAGTACTCCCACTTCCCTCATCAGCACCCTCCAACTTCCTCTTTGAATCAGTACCCAACATCTTCGACTTATGACCATTCATCAATGTACTATTACCAACTTTCTTGGCGCAATTAGCATATTTCACATCATCGGCGTTTTCAACCTTCACATGATAGCCATCATCAATATCAGATGCCAACGATGTGTGATGTTGTTCTTCACCGTTGAACAATGGAGAAGGCTTTACAACATCATCATCAGTTTCACCTTCCCTATTTGAATGTGAATCTAACTTGGAGTTAAAATCCCCAGTTCCTTCATCTGATGTTTCTTCATGGGGTCCATCATTTAAGTCAACATCCATCCTATCGTCTAGGCCATCAGCAGAAGGACCCTCACAGCCAAGTGCTGATTCATCCACATCATCTCCCAAACCACCAAGCTTTCTTTTCTGCAACTCTTCAAATGCCAAAGAGATTTCCTTCACAGCTTGGGAAAAGGACTTACCTGTCTTACCTTGACACCGTGCAGACAATTTGTTCTTCACATCACTATTGAATATCTGGATATCAGCAGACGTAACGAAAGCTCTGCAAAAGGAAAACAAATTACATGGAGAAATAAGACAAAAAAATTCATTATCTAAAAGGAACCATAAAATTCCAATTATGTGTAATCGCATATAAGTTTTAAACTGTAATTTGATGTCTGTTCTTACATTGGTTTCTAACATGCTTCCATGCACTAGTTTTGCATGTATTTACACCTCAATATTGACTTTGTGGAAAATGATGAATAGAAAATGATTATCTTTTCCAGACTAAAGTATTGCTTCAATAAAAATTGAAAATTGTGAATGATAAATTGACTCAAGAGCAATAGAGTTAGGACCTTTAATTTCACAAGCAATTTAGATGAATAGGGTCATCCAATACAAAATGCAGCGTCAAATTTTGTTTTTTCCATTATTCTGATAGACTATGCACGTGAAGATAACCTCAAGAAAAATCATGCGCAATGCATGGCTTGCAATGCAAATCTAGCAGATGACGCAAAATCTTGAGCTTGAGAAAAACAAACCTGTGTAAACTCTAATCTACTAAACTTAACTCAGCCTCAAACATACACTAGTTGAGAATGTACATTTACTAGCTTCCATCAAAACTTCAAAACTCGGAAGGAATGCATTTAAATTACAACAAGAAAGTTCAATTAAAAAGCTACTGCTCTCCATCTAGTCCAAAAATAGTCTATCGTTTCCTGTTAATTAAAAATATTCCCAACAAAAATTTTCCATTAACTACAAGGAAAGAAATAATTAAGAAGATATTCATCCTAAGAATCCACCAACGCCATCAAAAAGTTCAATAAATTGGAACAAGAATACATACATTTCTCCAGTGCCGAAGAAATGAACAAAATATTTCTTGGGATCAGGAGCTTTATCCCAGTCCTCAGGCCGGCTGATCTGCAAAGTAAAAACCCACAAATCTAGCTCAATATTTGTCATATTGAAATAAAACCAAAAATTTTAAATGGAAAAACTTAAAAGAACTTACAAACTCTAACATCGCACAGAGAAAAAGAAAGGAGAAAACATAAATTAGCATAACATTCGAACCTTAATGTCTAAAGTTCACACCTACATCCACTTAACACTTGAGAACAACAAACTAAAGAAGAAAGATACGATTATCTTTCGAAAAAAAAGAACAAACGAGTATGAAATCGACATCATCAGAAGAATCTGCCAACTTAATCCACTTAGTGCATCAAATGCAAAATAATGCAAACCAAAAAAATCCCAACCCAACACATGATGAAGTAACGCAATCGAAGAACAACACAGAAGTGCCAAGTCAAATTCAGACTACCATGGAAAAGAAAAAAGACAAAGCGCAATCTAACTCCAAAATATCAGTCGTAACTCGTAAGGAAAACAGATTCAAAATCAAAACAAGCAAAAGAAGAACATTTTTTAAAAGAAAAGATAGAAAATGGAAATAAAGACCTTGGCAGGCCAAGCAGGGTGACCCTTGACTTTAGCTAGAACAAGATCGCCCAAGCTCAACTGTTTCTTCGCCTTAGCCTTATTCGCTCCTTTTTTACGCCCCGGAGCCATAGGCGCCGTTCTCGTCCTCGTCGATCAATCGAACAAAATCAAACCACAATCTTATCGAATCACTCCAAAAACCCTAGGAACTATCAAAAGAGAAAATAGGAGATGGAAGCAAACGAACAGAACCCAATTGGAACAACAGATTAAAAGAACCCAATCGAAATTATAGAAGAAGTGGTGACCGGCGGAGGAGTGCCGGGTAGGGTTCCGGCGAGAGGAGCGTCATCTGACTAAGGAGGCGAGGGTTGCGAATTTAGAGAGAACATGAGAAAATAATTCGATATTTAGAAAGAGAGAGATACTTGAGGCGGTCGATTGAGAGAAGTAGAGAGGGTGAGGTGCTTTGGTTTTGTGGAGCTTTAGAGAACTATTTCGCTGCCAGTTGGGGCTGTTTTGTAAATTCTGATTTTTAAGGAACACAACACTTTATTACGTGTAACTCGTTGGTTGTTTTGTTTTATTTATTGAAAATATAAGGATTTTCATAATTGATTTTTTAATACAAAACTAAACTATTTTAATTTTATGATGTCATCTAAAATACAACTATTTCTAAAATATTAGAATGTTATAGTAATTAAAATAATAACCAAAGCCTGAATGTTGTTAAAGGCCACGTCCAAAGGGATTAGTGTCCAGTGCTGATTCTGATGAATATATGGCAACGTAAACACATATTTAAAGCTCTTGTTGAGTTGTAGAAGCATGAGAAGTCAAGAATCGCAAAAGAAACAAGTGAGTATACCAATTCAAGAAGAAGTTTTATAAAATTAAAAGTTAATCAACCAAAGTATGAGCCTTGAAGGACTTACCAGAATCACAGAGTTGGAAGCTGAATGGTTAGCTACGAAATATATGCAAGTTTACAGGACCAACTTACATGAGCATCCTCAAAAGAAACCACAACTTGGGAATTTCGATTCAAAAGGCTTATACAGCCAACAAAGTTTCTCTCCAAATGATAATAGAATAAGACACGGAAGATGTATGAAGCTTGGGAGTTCATGGACTGGTTCTGTTACATGAAACATTGACTTATCATACAAAATGAAAACCGAGTCTATACATACGTTTTACATTTCATAAGTAGATGAGTTAGTTCCAATAAGGTGCAATGCGCTCTTGGATTGAGCAACAAACAGACTATTGTGGTCAGAGTCTTAAAACTCGTGTAAAGTTTAGGTGCATTGCTGATTACAATAGAAGTAAATGGGCGCTATAAATTATCGTACAAACATGTAAATACAAATACAAGCGCATATACATTCACATAGGCATATAATTTTTTTGTTTTATTACTATTTTTGAAACACTAAGGATAGAAGCGCGTGAGGATTCCAGGATTAGAAGCTAAAGACCAATGTTATCCCCAGTGCAAAATACCACGCAGGTCTCAAAATCCCTTAAGAATAAGAAAAAAAAAAAAGGGAAGGAAAACGAAAGAATCCAAGTGAACGAAGAGAACTTGCAAAATTTACCAGTTTATTAAACGGAAGACCAGGTTCAGTCCCTCAGTTAATACACAAGTGATCTTATAATTGCTGTGTTCTGATGTACTGCCAGACAGAATCGATACCCTGATTTCACAACTTGTGTTATGCACATGAAGCCAAAAGCTGAAAGTTAGCTAACTAACTTCATTACTTCAAGAGATTCCTTATATGGATAAAAAAGAAATAAGTTATGATAGATAAATTGATTAATCCAACATAAACAACATAACAATATAAATTTGATAATTTGATAATGAGAACATTCAAAAAATATAATCACCACCGGATGACTCAAAACAAGTAAGCATTAGTTTCAAAATCAAAGATCACTTTCCTCTTAAAATTTTCCCTCGATCTAAGGCGAACCCTTCCCTTTGCCTTCATTTCCAACAGCATCAGTCACCAAAGATGTTGGCCTTTGATCAATCACGTCATCAATAATACCAAACTCCTTTGCCTCGGTTGGGGTCATAAAATAATCTCTGTCCATATTCTTCTGAATAACATCTGCAGGCTGCCCCGTATGTTTTGAGTACAATTCATTCAGTGCATCCCAAACACGAACAATTTGCTTTGTATGAATTGTCATGTCCTTTGCCTGGCCACTGTACCCACCTGATGGCTGATGTATCATAATTGTTGCATTTGGAAGCGACTTCCTTTCACCCTTGGCACCTGCAGCCAAAAGAAGAGAAGCCATAGACGCAGCTTGTCCTAGGCAAATTGTATTGATGGGAGATCTTACATATTGCATCGTGTCATATATAGCAAGTCCTGTACAATAAACCAAAACCATTTATGTTCTCAACCATATACTGAATATCTATACAACAAAAATTTAAACAATATAACAAGATAGACATATCTCATATTAGACTTCAGAGAGCATGGCCCATGTTTGTTTTTTATTAAGGAGTCCAGAAAAGAAACTAAAAGTGTGTATGAATTTGATACGTGAAAATAGATGTATTATGAGAGGGAGAGCCTTGGAGCAACTAGTAAAAGTTGCTTCTTTGTGACCATAAAGTCACAGGTTCAAATCACAGAAACA
>JAOQMP010087291.1:0-17003 GCA_027563575.1 Erythroxylum pedicellare
CACATGCTGGAAAACTCCAAAAAGTTACGAAAGTAAAATCATCAAGACCACAAAAGATATTTTCCTAGAATGCTTTGCGTACTTACATGGTGATCTCAGGTTCACTATCTCAGCTATCTTTACACGCAAAAAACCTTACTTGAAACTCGAAACAGTTAATCTAATCCTAAAATCTAAGGCTAATAATAATAACAAAAATTCAAAATACAATGAAACTAAAAACAAGAATTTAATTTAATCAATCAATTGAAGAACCAAATACGAATATACTAATTGTCAAGCAACTGCAGCACACCCAAGAGTCAATTAAAAGAAATTACCAATTGAGAGAAAAAAATTTACCTATCCTTAATGCTAACCTAACTAATTATGAATTATCATATTGTTAGTTCTAGACTATCTTAGGTATGATTACACTCTCTCGAATTATAACCATTAACCCTAAATTATAAACCCTAATCAGATTCTGGAAGATGCAATTTCTCAATTCACAACCTATCCAAAACCTGAATTAGTTCTGAAATTTTCTAATAAACTATCAGAAACCTATGCAATATCTTTCTTCACACAATTTCTCGATCTGATTAAATTCTTGTTCTATTAAATCATCTAACTCTCATTAGTTTAATTTAATTGTTTTTCACTTGATTCACCCTCTCAGTTTATTACCAAATTATATAATTACATAATCAAACCACAAAAAATCCAATAAACACATAAACAATCAGATTTCATTATATCAAGAATAAAACTCCGAAGGAGATTTTAGAACATCCTTAACATTTTAGATCCTATCATCAACTATTCAATCCAATTCTATATAATGATAAAACTGAAAATAAACAAGAAATACAATCTAAATGGAGGGTGGGAGGTAATGACGTCTAGAAACCTCCTAATTCAGGAAGTACATTAAGTCATCTTCTTCTCCTCTTCTCTCTTCCTTCTTCTTTTCCTCTATCTCTCAATGAATTCTCTCTAGGGTTTCTCAAGGTAGTTGATGCAAAATCCTTTTTCTGTGCCTTTTTTTGTTCCTTTTATATACTCTTGAGTTTTGGGTAACCCCAGGGTTTTTTCAAGGTCCGAAAGGTCCAAAAGTCCCTCAAAATTTGAAGTTTGTGAGTGTCTGTGCGTCTACCCGATGCAGGCCACGATTATGGATCACATATGAGCCTTCTGTCAAAATTGTGACCTATCAAACCACGATCATGGGCCGAGATAAACCAAGATCATGGGCCGTTGTTTTGGCCCACATGTCTTCCGAAACTCTTCCACTATTTGATATTGACCCTAAAATACTAATAAACACGTCAAGGTACCTCAGAAACATAATTTTAAGCTTAAAAGCTTGTACTGACCTATAAAACACTTAAAACAAAAATAATTAACAAACTAACACAATTCTAACCTAAACACATCCTAAACGATCGAATTAATAGCTAAACATATATCAAACTGTGCCCTAAAACATGATGCAATTTACACTTATCATATTATATGAAATTTAATAAGGAAATCACCTCATTCAAATTTTTGGAAAATAAAGATAAAAGATATTTCAACAATAAGTTTAAATGGATTGATGTCATTTTTTTGCTTTTATTTATAGATGATAAGTTTCCTATAACTTAGGCATGTTTTATAAGGTTAAGCACATGTTGTACAAACATTTTAAAAGAAGATATTGTTGAATCATATTTTCTTTTTGGTATTCAATTTCACGATTACAGGTCTTAAACCTTATTAGATCTCTCTTAGAAAGTATACATTGAGCATATGCTACAAAGATTTACTATAGAAAACTATAAGCCTTATGTAGCATCAGTATCTAATAGAGAGAGATTATCTTTAATACATTGTCAAAAGAATGAAGAAAGAGAGGCCATAAAAATATTCCACACACTAGTGTAGTTGACAACCTGATGTATACTCATGTTTATATTGGAGAGAACATTGCATTCATTGTTAGACTATTAGATGAGTATTTATTTAACTTAGATATAAGCTATCAGATTGCAATTAAAATTTTTTAAGATAATTGTAAGGGATAAAGAATCATTTATTGACATGTAAAAAGATAAGAAATTATATTTGATTAAGTATTTAGATTATGAATTTATTATATGTTCAAATGATATAAAGTTCATATCAAGTTACATGTTTATGTTAGCACAAATGTTTTTTTAAAAATAATGTTAGCATACAGGTTATTTGTTCATGAAAAAGTATCAAACATTTATGACCTATTATATTATACCTGTTGAGTTTGTTGTATGCTATGAGGCTACTTAACAAACAATTTAATTGAGAAATTTAATTTCTAAGCTATCTGTGGTTCATTCAGTTGCTAAACTATTTAGTTATACTATGATAATCATTTAGCATTATTGTTTAATAACAATATTTAAAAATATCATATGGTTTGAGCATTTGGAGGTAAAAACCTTGAATATAAAGGAACTTGTATAGACAAGTGATATTACGGTGGAATATATTTCAATTAAGTATAGTCATCTAACTAAAGGAATTTTCCCTACTGTTTTTTATAGATATGTTTACAGCATAGATGTTTTGAAACTTTTTCACACTTTTAGTTAAAGATAATTGTATATATTTTTCCATATACATTTTTCTCCAGTTTTATGGCTACATTGTTTATATATCAATGATTATCATTTTATTCTCAATCATATAAGTTATTTTGCTTTGTCATTATACATTTGAAATTCTTAAGAATTTTATCAATGTTAACCATATGATAGGTCATTATGCATATTTATAGTTTGACTTTGATCATATGTCTTTTGATGTGTTAAAGTATCATGAGATACATGCAGGTTTATGAGACATAAGAGGACATAAGTTTTAATCCTATAAAAATTTTCTCTAATACAATTTCACATACAATGAAAGAAACATATTTCTCTATTACAATTTATCATAAAGCAAAAAGAAATTGAGATTGAAAAAACAAAATATAGTACGTTATAGATTATTCAATAACTATTTTTGTTTGCCATACTTTATTTTCTCATTTATGTTAGAAAGTTATCAAATATGGATGATTGTATTGGAAATGTCACATATTATGTATGTTTATGATATATTTTGACATCGAAAACCTTACAGTATTGAATAAAATACTTTGATTATCTTTGGATCAAATATTTTATAAAAGTTGGCCAATACATTATAATTTTTATTCTCTTAGACATAAATATTTTTACTATAAATATGACAATGACTATTTGTTTTAAAGGGAGAATTTTGAAAATTTTTCATTGTTAATTTTTAAAATTAAGGATAAAATATTTTAATATGATACAAAAATAATAAAATGAGTTAATAAAAAAATTAGTTGAGTAAGTTGAATTTAAATGAAGAAAATAATATCTTAATAGTGCTAGTTAGATATTTATTAGAACTATGATCTAGAGATAATTTTAATAGATATTTAATATTATATGACCTATTAACATATTTGCGCATTAATAAAGTTGAAAAAAATCAAATTAATTCAACTCCCTTAAAGAAAGAAGTCCATTTCTGAATTCATGGCTTACATGCTCGCAATCTAATTGATTCCTTCATTTTTTTTCAATCTTCCCTTTATCTTCACAGATTTAATCCTCTTATTCCTTCTTCAAAATTCTCCATCCCTCTTAATTACCATTTTTTTTCTTTTTCCCTCTGTACTTCTCATCTTTTCATTATTTTCCCATCAATTTTGGTAAATGTCAAAGGACTTAGACCATTTCCTTCCTTATCCAACCCTTGTCCTACCCAAACCACTTCCGCAAACCATGTTTCCTCTTTATCCTCAGGCCCTTCCTGTACTTCTAATAAGCCTGATCCACCTTAACCTAAGATGCATCATGCTCTAGTGAAGTGGACCTGGTTTCAAGTAGTTGGTGACTCAAACATAGAAACTAAACTTAGTACTGCCACCCATCCTCGTCCCCCAATAGGCACTTAGAGAATGAAGTTATGGCCCCACCAATTAATATACTAAAAATAGGTTCTAAGAGATTTAATGCAACACTTATAAGATATTTCATAGACAAGAGATTATCTTTTCCGATCATGATGTCTTAGGCATTTGCAAACTTATAAAAATATGGACTTACAGATATTTTGGTAAATAATAAAGGCATTTTCTTTTTTAGATTGTCTTATCCCTCTTTAAAAATGGAAACATTAGAGTCAGGACCTTAACATGTTCACAATAAGTCAATTCTGCTTAAAACTTAGAGGCTTGGAGTTAATATTGAAGACACTAAAGGTTCTAACATCACAATATGTATATGCATTCACAGCGAACAAATTAAGTACTAGACAACTAAAGGATTTAGCCATATAACTAACTATGTAGGTAAGCTTCTCTATCTAGATAAAGACACGATTAAAACAAGGAGGATAAATTTCACTAAAATATATATGTTGGTTGAAGCTATAAGTGACCTACCATCAGCCCCTAACTTCTAATTATAGAATCGTGCAGGCATTGGTAAGCCTTGACTAATGTTTGACACTCAGGATGATGGAACAAGGCAAAGATTTATAAATAGGTAAGGAAAAAGAGCAATGCAAAGGGTTAACATGCATTAGTTCACATTGGCATAAATCTTCGACGAAATGCAAGATTCGAATGTGAGACAAAAAAAAGGCTTGAGATGGACATCAGGTGGAAGGTTAGCTCGATCACATATATGATGGTGACATACAAAAGTTCTAAGGTGACTTGGTAAGTTAGATCAAGCTTTGTGCGAGTTTTGTCGGAGTTTAAGACCTTGTACTAGTTATTATCTAAGGATGGATTCTTAATAGACTAAGGACTTAGCGTATGCTCAAATGAATGAACCATGGCTAATAGACTTGACATAGGGAAGCATTGGATGGATTAATATACTATGATAGGCTTTGGATTAGATGACTCATCTTCAATTTATAGAGATGAGGAGATCTCACAGAGAATATATATTAGCTTCAAAAGATAAAGGCCATATGGTAGGATCATCTAAAGATAGTAGAGATCTTTGTAGATATGGATAGATCATTCCTAGATAGATGTAATCATTTATCTTGTTAGTTGTGATGTATGTAAACCCTATCAAATAGAATCCTAATTAGATGGGGATGTCATCCTTTTAGTTAGTGTGATGTAATCTAATAAGGATAAGATAGGATAAGATGTGACTTTAGCTAGTTGAGTTTAGTTAGGGCTCAAACTTAGCCATCAAAAGATGTCTATAAATAGTCTCATAGTGTTAGAGAGTATGAGACACAGAGAGTGAGAGAGCATTCCTTTGTATACTTTACGAAAAGTAATAAAGGATAACATTTGTTTATCTTTTTCGAGCTTATTATTGCTATGAATATTTAGTCATTTCGTAGTATTTTTGCAAGAGTGTGAGAGTTAACCATTGCAAGGCTCGTGAGATGTTTGAGAACAAGTCGGTTGGTTGATGATCACGAGTGAAAGCTAAATCTTACTTAGATGGATCTAAGTGAGATTGTCTTATAAAAAGGTAAGTGCAACCTGCGGTACAATTTTGGTGTTTTAAGCAAAACCTTTATAATAACTAATATTAGAGCCATAGTTTAAGAATGCAGGAAGCATCAATTAGATAGAGTGTGTTAATATACTGGAGGCACTAATTGGGCTAATCTCTTAAGGGAAGGAGGAGGTCACATCTTACAATACTTGATTCGATATGTTGGACATAGTTACAACATCAAATGACGGAGTTAATAAAGGCACAAGAGGATTCTAGATTTGAGATCACAATCTTAAGGCACGTTGTTGAAATGTAGAATGTTGGACATATTGAAAGCATTTTGGTGAAAGTGAGAGAGCCACAAGTTTTCGATGGAAAATGAAATGTTAAGGAGCTTAAAAATTTCTTGTGGTACATGGAGCAATTCTTTCCAACGATAAAGGTGTCCAATTTGGACCTCCCATTGACATTTGGGAGAAGATGAAAAAGGAGCTAACGAATCAGTTCCTCCCCAACAACACTTAATGGCTCACGAGGGAAGCTTTGAAGAGGTTGAAGTAGGATGACTCATTACAAGAGTACGTGAGGAAATTCACATCTTTGATGTTGGATGTACAAAACGTGTATAAGGAAGACAAGTTGATTGACTTTATAAGCGGCTTGCAAGGTTGGAAACAAATGGAGCTTTAGAGGCAGAACATGAAAGACCTCTCAAGTGTGGTAGTGGTTACGGATGCCTTGGTGGATCTCCAAATGCCACCACCAATTCAAACTAGCAACAAGGGGAAGAAGAATGGTGGGACACGGAATGGCTCAAAGAAAGGTAAAGAGAAGGTAGGTGAATCTTCTTAATTTAAGTCAAAGAAACAAACAAAATGAGATATTTCTTGTTTCATTTATGAAGGGTAACACTTAGGTCGTGAATGCCCACAACAAAAGGTGGGTAAGGAACAATTTAATTCCATAGTCACGAAGGATCAAGGAAAAGGAGATGATGACTCAACGGAAGAAGTCTACCCTAATAGTTATGATATGTTAGGGATAATGGACCTTGTGAAAGAGCGTTTAAATAAAAGCTAGGATAAACCCAACTGAGAGGGAATATGGTACGTGGGAGATGTGCCAATGGATAAGGAGTCTTCGAGGAAACCATATTCAGAGAAGTGTCCATAGATTATTTTGATGAGGGCGTCGAGTTCTCCTGGTGGTGGTGGTTTGTTAGACCCCTAAGTCTTAATAGTGGAATTATACGGGCATTGGTGAGCCTTAACCAATTTTTGACACATAGGATAATGGAACAAGGCAAAGACTTATGAGTTGGCAAAGAAACGGGTAAATGCCATATGTTGGCATACATTGGTGCACATTGGCGGAAATCTTCAACGAGATGCAAATTTGGATCTAAGACTAAAAGAAGGCTTGAGATGGGCATTAAGAGGCAGGATAGTTAAATCACACATATGACGGTGGCATTCGAGAGTTCTAAGGTGACTTAGAAAGTTAGATTAAGCTTGGTGTGAATTTTCGGACCTTGTACGAGTTGACTTGACCAAGGCTAGGTTCTTAATAGACTAAGGACTTAGTTTATGCTCAAATTAACCAACTATGACTAATGAACTTGACATAGGGAAGCATTAGACAAAATGGTGTGCTATAACGGCTTTGGTTTAGATGACTCATCATTAATGGGTACAAATGAAGAGATCTTAGATGATGTGGCAGATAAGATCAGAGATGATATACATTAGCTCTAAGAAATAAAGACCATGTAGGAGGATCAATTGAAGATAGTAGAGATCTTCGTGGATATGATAGATCATTCCAAGATAGATGTAATCATTTATAGTATTAGTTATGATGTAGATAAGTCTTATTAGATAGAGTCCTAATTGGATGGAGATGTCATCCTATTGGTTAGTGAGATGTAATTTAGTAAGGATAAGATGTGATCTTAGCTAGTTAAGTTTAGTTAGGACTCTATCTTGTCCATCCATAGATGCCTATAAATATTCTTAGAGTGTTAAAGAGTATAAGACACAGAGATTGAGAGAGGATTCCTTTGTATACTTTAAGGAAAGTAATAAAGGTTAGCATTTGATGCGTCTCTTTCGTGCTTATTGCTGCCCTAAATATTTAGTTATTTTGTATTATTCTTGCAAGAGTGTGAGAGTTAAATACTATAAGGGTTGTAAGGTGTTTGAGAACAAGTTGGTTGGTCAAAGATCACGTGTGAAGTCAAAATCGTGAGATTTTCATATAAAGGGGTAAGTGCAACTTGCGATATAAATTTGGTGCTTATGGAAAACATTTGTAACAACTAGAATCAAAGCCATAGTTCAAGATGGCGAGAGGTAGCAATTAGATGGAGCGTGTCAATAGAGTGGAGGCACTCATTGGGCCAACCCTAAAGGGAAGAAGGAGGTCATGTCTTACAATACTCGATTCAAGATGTTGGACATGCGAATCCAATAGTTGCAGAATCAAATAACAGAGTTGAAGAAGGCAAAGAGGATTCTAGATTTACAATCCTAAGGCATGCCATTGCAATGCAGGATGTTGGACATGTTGAAAGTATTTTAGTGAAAGTATGAGAGCAATAAGTTTGCGATGGCAAGCGGAATGCCAAAGAGCTCAAGAATTTCTTATGGGGCATCGAGCAATTCTTTGCAGTGATAAAGGTGTCCAATTCGAATAAGGTGTCAATCACAACTATCTATTTGGTGGAAGATGCCAATTAATAGTGGAGAACGAGAACTTCTAACGACATCAGTACTGGTGGAAGTCCCATTAACATATAGGAGAAGATGAAGAAGGAGCTAACAAACTAATTCCTCCCCAACAACACTTTGTGGCTTGTGAGGGAAGCTTTGAATAGGTTTAAGCAAGACGATCTGTTACTTGAGTATGTGAGGAAATTCACATGTTTGATGTTAGACATGCATAACATGTTTGAGGAAGACAAGTTGCTCAACTTTATAAGTGGCTTGCAAGGTTAAGAACAAATGGAGCTTTAGAGGTAAAACGTGAAAGACCTCCAAAGTGTGATAGTGGCTACGGATGCCTTGGTGGATCTCCAAATGCCACCACCAATTTGAACTAACAACAAGGGAAAGAATAATGGTGGGACACAGAATGGCTCAAAGAAAGGTAAGAAGAAGGTAGGTGAATCTTCTTAATGTAAGTCAAAGAAATAAATAAAACGAGATATTGCTTGTTTCGTTTGTGAAGGGTTACATTTAGCTCGTGAATGCCCACATCAAAAGGTGGGCAAGAAACAACTTAATTCGATGGTTACGAAGGATCAACAAAGAGGAGGAGAGGATGACTGGACGAAAGAAGTCTACCTCAATACTTATGCTGTACTGGGCACAATGGACCTTGTGAAGGAGTGCTCAATTAAAAGCTAAGATAAACTTGAAAGAGAGGGAATATGGTATGTCAGAGATTTGCCAATGAATAAGGAGTTTTTGAGAAAACCACATGTGGAGGAGTGTCCACTGATTATTTCAACAAGGGCATCAAGTTCTTTAAGTGGGGGTAGCTTTTTAGACCTCCAAGTCCTAATAACGAAATCATATGGCATTGTTGAGCCTTGACCAATGTTTGACACTTAGGACGATGGAACAAGGCAAAGACTTGTGAGTCTGAAAAGAAAAGGGGCAATGCCAGGCATTGGCATACATTGGTGCATATTGGTGGAAATCTTCGACAAGATGCAAGATTTGGATGTGGGACTAAAAGAAGGCTTAAGATGGACATCAAGAGGAAGGTTAGCTAGATTACATGCATGATGGTGGCATACGAGAGTTCCAAGATGGCTGAGCAAGTTAGATTAGGCTTGGTGTGAGTTTTCAGACCTTGTATGAGTTGACTTCTCTAAGACTGGGTTCTTGATGGACTAAAGACTTAGTGTATGCTCAAATGAATGGACCATAACTAATGGACTTGATATGGGGAAGCATTGGATGGACAGGTTTGCTATGACAGGATTTGGCTTAGATGACTTATCATCAACAGATGTAGATGAAGAGATCTTGGACGATGTGGTGTATAAGATCACAAAGGATATACATTAGCTCTGGGAGACAAGGACCATATGGGAGGATCATCTAAAGATAGTGGAGATTTTCGTGGATATAATAGATCATTCCTAGATAGATGTAATCATTTATAGTATTATTTATGATGTAGATAAGTCCTATCAAATAGAGTCTAATTGGATGGGGGGATGTCATCCTATTCGTTAGTGAGATGTAATCTAATAAGGATAAGATAGGATAAGATGTGATCTTAGCTAGTTGAGTTTAGTTAGGACTCTATCTTAGCTATCTAGAGATCCATATAAATAGTCTTAGAGTGTTAGAGAGTGTGAGACACAGAGATTGAGAGAGCATTCCTTTGTTTACTTTAAGGAAAGTAATAAAGGTTAGCATTTACTGTATCTCTTTTGTACATATTTTTTCCATGAATATTTAGTTATTTCATAGTATTCTTACAAGAGTGTGAGAGGTAAATACTACGAGGGTCTTGAGGTGTTTGAGAACAAGTTGGTTGGTCGACGATCACATGTGAAGGCTGAATCTTGCTTAGACGGATCTAAGTGAGATTATTATACAAAAGGGTATGTGTAACTTATGGTATAAATTTGGTGTTTTAAGGAAAACCTTTATAACACTTACCATAAGAGATTTCAATTCTAAGACTGGATGATAACTATAAACCGATTGATGATGTTGCTAGAGTTACATATTCCTTGTGCCATCAATTATAAATCCAAGGAAGGTCTGAAAACCAATTGGGAAAGTATTCAAAATAGGATACTCCTATAGATCATAAATCTCTAATTATAATTCCCTTAAAAGCATACAAGATTTCTGGTAAGGTGGACAATGATAAAAGCAACAATATAGAAGAAATATCCACTATAAATGAGACAAATAAGGTGATTCCAAAAAACTATCTTTCATAGTGAATATCCTTGAAAAAACATAATGAACAATGAAGACAACACCATTAGAGAAGGAGAAATAAGTAATCCCTCACACTTGGAGTAAGAAGATGAATTCATATCAGTAAGCACACAAAAAATCCAGTGGATTCATATTAATAAATAGAAGAAAATCCAACAAAAAGAAGAAGATTTTTCTTTTGTTCAAAACAAATGAAGATCATTTCTTGGAATGTTAGGGGCATTAAATTCCTTTTCTAAAATGTTGTTTAAAGACTTAAGTTTGGAGAATAAGCATTTTCTCATTGGCCTTTTAGCATCTAGAATAAGAATGGATAACTATAATTTTTTTAGTCTTTTTTTCAAATCATTGGAGACTAATTACTAACTAGAATTTTCACCTAAATAGAAGAACCTCGGTGTATTTTGATTAAGAAAAAAATTAAAATTCTTAACTTTCTAGTCGCAGATAAGGCGATTCAGCTAAATGTAAAGAGGTAAATCTTATTGTTCAAATCTCTATTATATATGCGCTTAATTATACTTTTCAAAGAAATTCCCTTTAGTCAAAGCTTATATAGATATCCTTAGAAATAAAAGCCCCTAGCTCTTGATAAGAGACTTCAATTCGATCATACATCTATATGAAGCTAAAGGAAGCAGCTCCTTTAGATCTTTCTGTGAAGATAAGAGGAATTGCATAACTGATGCTCAAGTCACAGATTTACCATTTAGTGGAAGCTTCTATACTTCGAGCAACAAAAAGAAGGAAGACTTATTCTTGAGGAAGAAATAGATAGAGGGCCAATCAGCTTGGAATGGTTCCAAATACTGCCCCCAATCAGCTTAGAATGGTTCAATCGTTCCATTCTTTCATTTTTCCACATATTTTTCCATTTGTTTTTAGAAAACCTTTATTCGCCAATTCAAGTTTCATGTATCACTCTCTAATAATAGTTCTATTTAAAAATATAAGATCTCTAAGAAAAATACCTTTTAGATTTAACAATTTCTTAGTTGAACTGGCAGGTTTCAATAAGGCAATCTCAAAAGGGCTCTTCCTTAATATATAGGGCACCAAGCAGTACGTCCATTCCAGGAAGTTGAGCAAAGTTAAGGAGAAGCTTAAAATACAATACAAGTAGAATGTTGGTAATACTCATCACTTCACACTACAAAAGTTGCTTTCAATAAAGTTTAACCTAAGCTTTATAATAACCCTTCTTACACAACTCTTCAAAATCTTGAGAAGCAAGCTTTAATAAATTTCACTAAGGTAACAAATTTTGATTTCCCTATGATGAAATAAAGATCAATAATCGTATGGATAAAAGAAGGAGATAGGAACTCATCTTTTTTCACACCTAAATGGCTTCTAGAAAGGCCACCAATAGAATTGTCTCCATCTTAGGCTCTAATTCCTTATTTACTCAAATTCAATCCTTTAAAGAAGTAACTGATTACTTCTCTTTCTCCTTGGTGTCCCCTTCTCTTGGAAGATCTTAACTAACTTAATTAAAGAAACAATTTAGGATCAGTTATCATCTCAGAAAGTAGAGCTCCTCTCTAAACCTATCAAAATTTAGGAAATTGAAAGTACATTGAAACCCTGATCTCTTTTCAATGCATTAGGGCTTAATGAATTTAATGTTAACTTTTCCTTAAAGTATGGCCTCTTACTAAATATTTGGTAGTGGATGATGTTCTTGAAATTTTTAAGGAAAGAATATTGTTGAAAGAAATAAAAAGGACATTCATTAGTCTCATCCTAAAGGAAAAAAGCGAAGAACTATAAAAGATTATTGTCCCATCTCATATTGTAATTTCACATACAGGGTTATATCTAAGGTGATTGCAAATAGGTTGAAGGTAGTAATTTAAGCTCACATAGCATACATCCTAAAAGACTAATAGGGGGTATCATCACCTTTGTGCAAGAGTTCTTCAAGCACTACACCAAAAAAATGAGTCACTAAAACCATACTTTCAATGTTAACTTTTTCAAAAGTCATATGATTTAGTGTATTAGTTTTTTTACTGAACGCACTTGAAGCTAATAGTTTTCTACAAGTATTCACTGCATGGATTAGTTAATATCTTTCAACTATTGCTTTCAATATTCTAGTAAATGGAAAAGCAACTAGCATAATACAAGAATCAAGGTGAATTAGACAAGGGGATTCTCATTGGTGATGGAGGTGTTCAAGAAATTATTGAAGAGATTAGTTGAAAGAAATAACTCTTTTAAATATTGTTTTAAATGCAAAAAGATTGGAATTCTAAGCTTAGACTTTACTAATGACTTATTTTTGTTCTCCAAGCTAATGGTAATTATGTTTCCTCGCTTATAATAGCACTAAATTTAATTAATAACCTTTCAAGTTTAATCATAAACAAGATAAAAATGCTATGTTCATTTCTACAAGTGCTTTAACCCAAGTTGTATGGTTATCATCTCTTACAGGATTCAAACATTTCCAACTCCTTGTGAATTACCTTAGAGTTCCAATCTCCTCCACTAAGCTTGCTTATGCTAATTTTAAGTTGTTGCGTGATAAAATTTAGAACATGATAAATAATTGGAGCTCCAGAGCACTACCTCAGTTGGCAGAGCTTAGTTGATCAAATATGTTATTAGCTTTATTAATATAGGTTGGGCTTCATACCTAGTATTCCCTCGAGTATTATTAAATTTATGGACAAAATTCTCACAATGTTCTTATAGTCAGGGTGTAAGGAGAGTGAGTCAAGAGCAAAAATTAAATGGTTTGACATTTTTCAACCTAAGAAGCAAGGAGTCTAGATGTTCTTTTAATCAAGTTAACCAATCTTGTTTTGTTAAGAAAAAGAACTTGGAAATTACTCAAAAACAAACATGATTTGCAAGTAAGATGGGTATATCTATTATATCAAAGTTCATCACTTTTGGAATTTCAGGCTTCCTCTCTTCTCATCCTCGGTCATGAAATGCATAGTCAAAACAAGTGATAAAATTATAAGGGAATGCATCAGTATAGTTGGAAATGGAAATAATACTTCCTTTTGGTTTAACAACTAGACACCATATGGATCTTTAGAGCTCTGCATTGAGTTAACTCCTCTTAGAGATAAAATTCACTAAAATCCCATAGTCACTGAGCCCATTTCAACCTGTGAAGCTCTCTCTCCAAATCAAGCTTTGCGTCCTTTCTATTCAATTTTATTCTATAAGATGATAATAAGGATAAACTTATATGGAGGTTAATAACATCAATTAAGTTAACAAAGTTTCTCTTGTAGTCAATTGTATAGTGTGACAAATCTTAATGCAACTTTGCACAAATTGGTATGGGGTAAGGACTTACTTCCACGAACCATATGCACTTTATGGTTAGTAGTCAAAGATAGATTACCACTTTGGACAAGTTTGAAAAATTCTTATACGTTCCTAACTGGTGTATCATTTGCAAAGTGTCAATGGAAACTTTTGATCATTTGTTGTTTCAATGCAACCATACTAGAACAACTTGTAAAGGAAATTTAACCCTATCTAATCTAGCTAATATCCCACTTCATTGGTATGATATAGAGAAATAAAGTATGAGACTTAAGCAAATAAGTGAAGAAGATGGTTGAGTCAATCGTATGCTACTATCCTATTTGGTAACATGCATATGGGATGAAAGAAATAAAAAAATTCTTCTCAAATCATAGCCTAAGTAATGGACCATTTTTCAACCTACTAAGCAATAGGATTAGACTTCACATTTGCTTGTTTAAGGAAAAGCATAAATTTAGCTCCACAATTAGCTTCAATTGGAACATTCCCTAAAACAACATCTTACTAATTAAGTAATCTATTTCTTGATATATTCATCATTTGTACCTTTAATTTAGCTAGTTTATGTGTTATTCTAGATTCCAATGACTCTTTTGCATACTTGTTTTGCCTTTTAAGGCTTAATGCATATTTTCATTCTAAACAAAAGTTTAAAAAATCTTGTTTACGCTATATCTGACAACCTTTGTAATTGACGATTGCAAGTTTTATAAATTTACTTAAAATTAATGAGTTTACCCAAATTTTCATATGAGTACTCAAATAAAAATGAACACTAAAATAAAGATATTTTGACATTATTTTTATTTATATCAATTTATTATTAATCTTGAAGTTGTTAATAAATTCATGAATATCTAACATAATGCTGTCAGAAGGGAATTATTTTGCAATCTTCATAGCTTCCTAAAAGAATGACACGGATGAAAGAAACCACTAAAAGAGCTTACTCGTATGGTGGTTGTTTTCTTTGATAATTCGTATTGATTTTACTAATGGTAGGCGTGAGTAGTGGTTAGTTCCTCTTGTCGTAATCATTGGAAGCCCAATAAACCATGTTGTAAACCAAGGTTTTAAAAATCGGACTAGACTGGTTGGTCCGACCAAAAATATTCTAAACTAGCCAGTTGTTTGGTTCGGTTTCATGTAATAACCTCTCACTATAAAAACTGACTGGTTTACCAGAGAACCAACTGATTTTTTAGCGAACTGGTCGGTCAATATACAGATATACCTAAAGGCTAAACTCCGGATTTCATTTCAAAAATCAAACTCTCTCCTTACCTCTTCACCATATATCACCGTCATCTTCCATTTTTGACCATCTTTGCCAGACCTCATCTTCACCAGATCTCATCTTAATCTTCCATTTTTGGCCATCTACCTTCTTTCCTAGATCTCATATTCGCTATATCTCTCTCAAAATGTTGTTAGAGCTTCAAACAACAAAGAAAGATGCTGAAAGCCTCTATGAATGGGTGAAGAGTCTAAAGAAGAAGCTCAATATGTCTGTCGCTTTATCTCTCGAAAACAAGGTATGAGGAAAGAATATCGTATGAGGTATGGAAACTGGATGGATGGAGGAACAAAAAATTCAAGAGTTAATGAATGCGTTTTGGAGTGAAACTTTGATTATGTCATCAATCCATGTTTGTAGAGAATCCAATGATCAATTTACTATTATTCAAGGTTTCTTAACAGATAACTGATAAGGATTGTTTGTATAGAATTTGAGAATGTCTATTTTACTATTATTCAAGGTTTCTTAATAGATAACAGATAAGGCTTATTTGTATAGAATTTGAGTATGTTCAGTTTACTATTATTCAAGTTTTCTTAATAGATAATAGATAAGGATAATTCAATAGCTTTATCTACAAGAGTACCAACTAAAGGAGATTTCTTCTTTATTTTATTCTCTTGTGTTTTATATAGTCTCTTAAAGTATTCAATTTGTTGATCTAAAATTTCAAAACTGAAAACTACTCTTACTAACACTTGGCCATTTGAAATGGAGCATATCGATAAGTGAGTAAGATTTTGTTCACCATTTTGTTGTTGGTCTTCTTTTGGTGTATATGTATGGTCATTTTAAGTTTATATAGATGTAATTGATAAATTGTATGTTAGATATCAGATGTGAATAATTTATAAAGTGATCTAATTTATTTTTACTCTTTATTTCTTGCTATCAATGAATTGATTAGTGTCTTTGCTTGATAATGGCTTTCCCCAACTTGGAAGGATTCACAAACAATCCATCTACTTGGTTATCATTTTTTTTGCATAATTCATTCCCATGCATTTAAATGGTCCCTCTCTTGCTGAAACAATGAATCAATTTCACACTACTTAATGTCCCACTTAAGTCATCTTTCTCTTAAATTTGTTAAGACATCCAAAAAGTTGTGGTCACCCTTCTCTGGTAAAGGAGATAAGCACATTTAGTGTCTATTGCATATTAGGAGGATCTATTTTGTTATCATCTGCATCGTTGTGATTGATAAGGATTTCAAGCACCCGTAAAATTATTGATTATTTATTGGTGGAAACCAATGCTCATTGATGGATACATTTGGCAGAGCCTCCACTGATTGAATATCTTTAATATAGGGATCACTTCTTTTATATAAAGGTCATCTCATTTTTGTCAACATACTAAGCACATTTGTTCTTAATTGTCTAGAACATTACCGAACCTTTGTTCATTAATCCACACAGATATGTAACTTTTATGGAATCCTTAAACCACTCCTCATTTTGCTTTTATTTTGATTACTTTGAGAAGCTCCTTTTCCATCTTTACTTTAAGATAAACTCGGCCAAAACAAATTGTTTTGAGATTAGCACTGATTTTATAGCGGTTTAACACCAACTGAACCTTTAAACCTTATAACTATCCTTTGATCGGTTTAATGTTCGGTCCAATTTTTAAAATATTAATGTAAACAGAATAGTGTCAATTGTTCAAATGTCAAGGGTCATGTTTACAGCTTTGCCTTGCCACTGTGAGACAACGTCCAAGTGATGATATTCAGGTTTAGTAATGTGGAGAAAATTAGACATTTCGTACTATAACCCTTGGTAATAATATTCAAATGTTTAATTTGATTGGTTGTGATTATTTATTGATGTATTGTAATCAATAATTAAAAAATTCAATCAATTTAACTTTTCATTCAATTTTTAACTTTTCAGGTCAATTTATTTTAATAATTCTTATTGTTAAAAATCGATC
>JAOQMP010087297.1:0-17001 GCA_027563575.1 Erythroxylum pedicellare
TTATACAAGTGTGATTTTTATATATTTCTAATGGTGGTAAGCTATGAATTGCATGTATGAATGCAAATATAGACTTTATGACTTAAAATGTATATCATATGACTTGTCAATATATGAAATGTGAAATTGGAAAATGGTTAAAGGAAATGTTACAATGCCTGCTCTATTGTCTTGGCGGTGGATAGATGGGCATGCCTATAGGGTTACATTGTAGCTGCTACAGTTTAATACCTTTGGGTATCCACAGTTTCATATCTTCGAGCATCCACAGCAGCCATTATCCATACCCACAGAAAATATGCAAGCTTAACACAGAAAAGAAACTTAAGTCATAAATAAGAAATACAACATGACAACATGAATAATTGGTATTGATGAGCATTTATATTGGTTTTATGATGAATTGTAATTATGTTCAATTATATTGATAATTTCTATCAATGAGCATTGAATATCAATATTTGGCGTATAAATGTGCATTTTTGATATATGGATAATATATTGAAGCATATTTGCATTATATACTTTTCTTAAGTATGCCATCATTGTTTACATGAGCATTGATTATCAATATTTGGTTCATGAATATGAATTAATGATATATGAGTTGTGATATTTCTGAATGTGTGTGCTTGGTAGATGACTACTATAAGTGGTCATCCAAATTAAGTGTTTTCCCTAAGCTTTCAAACTTAGCACGGGTGTTAATACGTGTAGATATAAGTTATAGGAGTGAGGTACAGGGAACATCTGCATGGATCAAGGCTAACAAATAGAAGAAAAATACTTTTGGAAGGTGTTTTTAGTTAAAGATGATTGTACATGTAATGGTTAAAGGAAATTGTATGTTTTCTTTTGGATTATCATGTAAATGTAAAGATGCTTTACTACTATTAAATGATAATGTTATGCATTGTGGAGTTTTGTAATGTGTATATGTATAGCATTGAATAGAATTATATACCTTGAATGTGTGTACAGGAATTTAGTTGTTGTGTGCGGGGATGGTTGTAGATTCCATATAGGGGGTGTGACACCATCAGTTGTGATGAATACAAAAACTTTGCTTCACAACTCAAACTCAAGCTCTCTCACCAAAAATCACATCAAGAATATATCACTCACAAAAATTAATCATAAACAAGATTTTTCATTTTCATATTGTCTCTCTTTTTTTGTTAAAAACTTAAAAACAAGTAAGAATAAAAACTTAAAAACACATATTCATGTAAAAAGAAATGTGAAAATGTAAAGAAAAGAAATTAACTTCCCTTGAGTTGCCTCCCAAGTATTATTAGCTCGACTCCTTGTTTTTTCCTCACATGACAAAAGTATGATATTCAAGTTTCACAATTTGCACTTCCTCCACGTGAGGTTGTTCAGGATAGGGCCTAAGTTGATGATCATTCACCTCTAACATCTTCTCTATCTTCAAATTCTTAATCTCTACTAAGTACATACACTTTTGGAATATCTCGAATGTCTCCTCACCTTTTTCTTCCTCATTTAATGTCTCCTCACCTTTTTCTTCCTCATTTAATGTCTCTAACTTGGCTAGGTAAAGGTAAAGAGTTAATATTAACAACAAATTAGAACTCAATATTTGCCTTTGAGCAAAAAAATGTATTGGACCACACACTTTTCTTGGAAGTTAAGACTATTAAATGAGAAATTGTTAGCGTTTAGTCATATGTAAAGAAAAAGAAGAATTCTTGAACTTGAAATGAAGTAGAAAAGATGGTTTAGGTACAAGATGGGTTATATGTGAAATGTTGGAAGTTAAAAGCTGGAAAAGGTAGTTGAAACATGTTCACTAAGGATTCTTGGATGTTTTAGCCATAACTTTTTCTCTACTTATCCAAATGAGATGATTTTTCATTTGGAGTAAACTAAAGATATAGGGATACAAATTGTCTGATGGAACCGAGTTTTAATTCAGTCTCTAAGAATGTCAATTTTTGGATGGAATTTGAGCATAGAATATTGTTTTAACATAAGAACAATCCAAAAATGTTTGGGATATAACTTTCAGATTTCTGAACCAAATTGAATAAGGTGTTATTATAGACTTAAGACAATGAGAAACATTTTTCTATAAGGAAGTGTTATCAAATTCCTTCAATTACCTTATCAAAAAATGTCTGGATTTTTGGAAGGAGTTAGGAATGACTTAAATGAATTTTGAGGTCTTAATAAATTATTTTGTGGAGTTAATTATTATGTTAATGTTAGCAAGATTATATGATATAAGTTAATTGAATTAAAGTGTTATGGTGGTAAGTTTGCATGAGGGGCATTCTTGGAAGATCACGTAAGTTTAAAAAGACATAAGCTTAAAAGGGAGGGCAAAAAGGGCATTTTGCACTCATTAAGGGTATAAGAGTAAGAGGAAAATGAGTTGGCTTATGTTAGAAGAAGAAAAAACGAAGAAGAGGCAGAGAGTGTCGTTGGAGAGAAAAGAAAGGAGAGAAAGAAAGCTAAGCTAGGTTTTGCATTTTCTTAGTCTTAAAGAGTGATTTTGAAGTTATTCAAGAAGGGGAAAAGAAAGAGGAGGATTAGAGCTTCCATTAGAGCCAACAATCTCACTATATAGTGAAAATTTAGGGTAAGTTTGACTTTAATGTTTTGAATTTTTGAAAGGGTTTTTGTTCATAAAGCTTAAGAAATGTTTGGGTTTTAGTATTCTAGAATCGATTTTGGTGAATGTGTCTAATGGGTTCTTAATTGGAACTACTATTGAATGGAATTTTTGGCTTATTTTAAAGGAAATCAAGTAAGGCAAGAGGAACAAGGGGAGAGGTCTCTTTAAGCAAGTATTAAGCAAGGAAATTCAAGGTGAGTTTCATGTTTATAATTGAGTAATGAGCCATGAATGTTTCCTTTTAAAGCAAGAGAATAAAATGATTTCAATTAACTCATAAATATTGCTTTCATTGCTTTGAATGATTTATGAAATTGCTACATGTTTTGGTGTATGAATCTCGAAGATGAATTGTGATATGGAAACAGTTTTGAAAAGACTTTATGTCTATGAAATTAAGTTTCGGAAGTGTATATGAAATATTTCATGCTCATGAAAGACATGTTTTCAAAATGTGCCGTTTGGGCAATTAGTTTCCAAGTCATGAATAACATGTTATGCGGGTTTTTGGTGGTTTATTCTATCTGTAAAATGCACTTTTGACTAAAAGGCTTCTCCCGCCTGCTTGTTAGTGGCATGGAGCTCCTTCACGGACTCCCATAAGTTCACGGCTACGTAAGACCATTTTGTGAGATTGTGATAATACGTTCTATTCACGGCTACATAGGAACCTTATAGGAAATGTGTAGTACGTTCTGTTACGGATCCAAACAAACCATTTCTGATGTGCTTATATGTTTATGATTAGCGACAAGTTTGATGAATTCACAATTCATGATGTTTATAAAATGCTTGATAAGTTGTGACTTTGGGAAATATGTGTTACATGGATTTCAATGTGAATTTTTCAATGGTTTTCGCTTGTTTCTCATTATAAAATTGTTACCCACGAGCTTTAAGCTCAACCCCCTTCAGTCCCATATTCAGGTGATGAGCAAGAGATCGAGTGATTGAGAGTCAAGGCATCAATTCGGATTTGCATGTTTTGTTTTTTTTTTCTGGAGTAATTTATATAAAACAAGGCTATAGTCGCATGTTGAGAAATTATTGTTCAAGTACCCTTTATAATTTGGGATTTTGGAAAAATGATGTATTGTGGCTAGGAAAGACCATTGAAGCTTTTTAAAACACTTGTGTTTTGATGATAATGAAATATGATTGTATTTTTGGCTCATGACTTTCAAAATTTGCACTTTGCATTTTCAATCTTTTCATGGGTGTAAAAATTGTGTTCTGACTTTAAGGAAAGAACTGTATTGATTTAGGATGAATTAGACAAAGTTGTCTTTATGAAAGCTGTAGCTTATCTTTTTAGCTTTCCAACTCTATAAAGTATGTAAATATTGGATATCGGAGTTGAGAGATATGAGCATTATAAGTGATGTTGCTGCATAGGAGGTATGAACATGATAGCTATGGTAATGATGAGAGTTTGTGTATGTTATGAGTCTTTTGAGTTTAGTTTTGGGAGTTTAATGCACTCAAATTGGTAATTGAGTGTTTAAGGAGTGTTGTTGCATTAAAAGAAGTTAATCTGGGAAGATGACGAGTGAATATGATGTTAGAATGGATGTGGGAAGCATTGGAGAGGCTTTGGAGGGGCTTAGGTATCCCTATGTCCGTTAGACGGACTTTAAGCCCGTTAAATGGACCTTCTCGGGTCTGTGAGGACCCCCAACATCGTCCATGTCCGTTTAACGGACATTATGTCCTTTAAACAACCTTCTCGGGTCTAAAATGGCCCCTAACCCTATGTATGTCCGTTAGGCGGACATTTATGTTTGTTTAACGGACACACATTGTACACTCGCAGTAGTTTGTATTTTTGACCCTCTAAATGGAAAATTTTCGCTTTATGGGCTTATGAAAGTTGTAGATCTGGAAGTTCTATTTCAAACCGTCGAAGAATGACCTCAATTCGAGTCTCTAGAGACAGTTATGCTAATTGTCCCAAGATAGGTTCAATATGATTGAGGATATAAATGTGTTCGATTCTTTTGGCCATAATGTAGTGATTCTTGAAGCAATGAATTCCTAACACATTTTTCTATCATTCCATAAAAATTGGTAGCTTTTGGGATTGATATGAAAAAGATTGATGGAAAGATAGTAAGGGGTCAGTTGAGAGAGTATGACTGGGGCATGAACATACTTTGGATTCTTAAGCATAACATCATCTATAGAGCTCCCGATTGAGATGGTTCTTGCTTCAAATTAAACTAGAGACTTAGAGCTACAATTGTTTTGAAGAAGTTAAGCTGTAATTTTTGGGCGATTGACTGATGTGAGCACACCACTCTTGTGGGATGATGGCTAATGAGTGTTCTCTAAAATAACCCTACAGGGTAATATGCTCACGTGTGATGACTCCGAACGTTGGGCTCTGGAATTGGAGTCCAACAGATTTCTTAATGCAGCAAAAGGAGGAGTATGTGCAGAGGAATTGATGACCAACTAGGATAGGTAGAGAAATAGGCGAATAAAGTTGTAATTGTAACCTCTACACTCAAATCACCAACAAATATATGCAAATACCCTAAAAGGAAGAGAGGATTAAGTCAATGAAAAGTCAAGAAAAATGCATAGAAGAAGGTATTCTATTAGAAGGAATGCAAAATCATACAAACCAAAATCAAATAAATAAGCGAAAAAAGAACTAAAAGGAACTTGATGTGCCTTCCCTTTGGTTGTTTACATATGCCTAATTAACCTTAACCACCTGACCGTAACTAAGTATGTCCATAGAGAATCAACGGAAGGAAATCCATATATAAATAAACACCTAGAGAACTGACATACATGCCCCCACATTTAGAGTTGCATTTGAAACTTAGTGGATTATTATTGAACAACAGACGCATAAATCCCGTAAGAATAATGTATTGGTGACACTGGATTCAAGTGACTGGACTCAACCATAAATAGGTATTCCACAAAAATAAAATAAAAAATCAAAACAACAATAACAAACATAATGCATCTTTTGAATTAGAAATACTTATAATTCTTCCTCATCCCCACTTTCATTCTCTGCAATTACTAATATCTTCTCCTTCAATCATAGGATTCTCTTTGGTTACTTTTCGTTTTCCCTTTCTTCTATTTTTCAACATTCAAAAGTAACATAAGGATTTAATACACTTGGAAAAATTCCACTGAATGAACTGACATTTTCAACAAAAAAAAATCAAAACTTTGTCCGATCTAAAAAATTATATAAAAAAATAAAAACAAATGATTGACAAAACGAAAAGGAGAAATCGATAATAGAATTAGAAAATCTCTTAAGACATAGCAGCAACAATTATGTCAGGATGGTACATCTATTGCTGCTGTTGTTGTTGTAGCAATGCTTGTTGCATCAATAAAGCTTGTTGTTGTTGTTGTCTCATTATATGCCGCATTTCCAATAATATTTTCCTTTCCTATTTATTGCTTTGTTTCTATATTATCAAGATACTAATCACCTAATTTCCTGTTAGATTATGGAATGATTTAGAACCCACACAAATAAAAAGGAAAATGAACAATCGTTACATCAACAAGAACTATGTAAAACTGAAAGGAAAATTAGATCATAACTCGTACATTTTTTCCTTTTTGATTAGCATTATTCCCAACAAATCATAGAAAAACACACAACACATTTCTCATCCGAAGAAGAAAAGATAAACGTCGATGATTTCTTCCAAAAAAATCAAAACTCCTAAAAAGAAGAACAATAATGTAGGTGAAGCACACAGGATCAAAAGAAACAAAATCAAGAGCACTTGAGATGTTGCAACATTAGAATTGTTGAATTCAAAAACTGCGACTAGCAACATTAGAATTGTTGAATTCGAAAACGACTGTCTCTCTCTCTCTCTCGTCTCATACAGAATCAAGAGCACCTGAAATGCTACAACATTAGAATTGTTGGATTCAAAAACCGAGATTCTCTCTCAAGTTTCAAATGTATCAGTTTGCTGTTTGAATGGCCACTAGCCAAAGAAAGTAAAAATATCTGTGGAACGTTAGTATTAAAAAGGAGAATGTCCGAAAATTTTTTATTTTCAAAGAATGAAGATAAAAACGATGAAGATGTTGAGTTAATGTCGACTTGACTCATAAACCATTAAATTTAGAAGACTAACAGAGTTAGTAAATTTTTACAAGTAGAACAACATTTTTTGGGCTAGACAAAGTTATACAAAATTTGATTAGACAAAAGATCCAGACTCATCTTAAGGGCTAGCGACTCTTGGATGATGAAGATGCCCTCTCTTTTCTTTCTAATTAGAATTGTTGTGGAATGCATTACAACAGCAACAGCGTTGATCAAATTGCAAAAGTTGTCACAAGATTCTGGACGGAACATGTAGCGTGACATGATAACGTGACGTCTTTGTTCTTTTCTCAACTTAAAGACCCCAAACCCTCAGATTTCAGAGGAAACGCATCTCCCTTTTTTGTTTTTGGTTAACCAAACACAAATCCCTTCCTTGCTTGTCAACTTCTATGAAAGTGACTACATTGCTTTTTACGTTATAGTAATGACGAACGAAGCAGAGACAGATGAGGAAGAAGCATTACAGACGACGACGAGGGTTTGGAAATTGCAGGACAAATTTACTTTTAAAGATTTTTCTTTTTTCCTTCTCAAACTAAAGCACATTACATCCAAACAGTTAAGAGATATTCCGTAAAAAAGACAACTTTCAAAATTCAAATTACCAAAATTTAATAAGACAATAAAGGTCTCCCATAACTTCTCCGCGCGGTAGAAGAAATGTGTGGAACCATAAGAAAATTCAAGAGCAGTCTCCACTCCTTAAACTCTGTAATAGATTCAAGTATCCCAAGCATTCTGGATTAATATATCTGCAATCAACATAGATAGATATTTGAACCGCCATGTTAACTGCAGTGCTGTTAGAACTGTTTACAAACTTTCAGTCAACTGTTCAGATTTAAAAACAGTAAACCGATTATTATGCAAAATGGCAATCTTGTTATAATAAAGTGCTTGATAAATGAGAAAATTGTTGACCTGGTTAAAGTTTCTTGAGATTACGAATGTACTCCATATCCATCCGTCATCAATAAAGTAAATAATGACAGAGTCTACTATTCCGAAAGCAAAAGCTGGGAGTCAAGTGAAGTGTCCACTCCATACACAAATTTGATGCTTCGGTTGTGTTGTGTTAATCTTCTACAAATTTTTAGAATTTGAATAGGACTTTGGAGATATGACTTAGCTTATAAACAAAATTTTAGTACATATAAGCAAAATAGCATGATTTATGGATATTCTAATACAATATCTAATTTCATAATTTATAAGACACTCACTAATTTTATGACTTATGTGATATTCTAATATAATAGAAAACTCAATCAAATACAATCAATCTATTAATATACATGATTTTGCCACACTCTCCCTCAAGTTGGTTAATAGGTATTCTCCATTCTCACCTTGGATACAATAGTCTTAAAAAACTAAGCTGCTCAAACCTTTAGTGAGAAAGTAAGCCAATTAAACATGAGTAGATATATAGTGTACAAATTGAACCATTATCTAACTTTTTCTTAATGAAACGCCTATCAATTTTAATGTCCTCCGTTCGATGATGTTGAAATGGGTTGTGAGCTATGTTGATTGCAGATTTGTTGTTGCAATATAGTCTCATAAAGCTATCCCACTTAATCTTCAAACCTTAAGTATTATCTTCAACTGGAGTAATTCCCATACACCTTGAGCTATCGCCTGAAACTCAACCTTTGCACTTGGCCGAGCTACTAAACTTGTTTTTCTGGTTCTCCAAGTCAGAAGGTTTCCATAAAGAAAAGTTTTTTGCTTCTCCAAGTCACAAGATTTCCATCAAGAAAAGTACAATATCCTGAAGTTGATCTATAATCAACATCAGTATATGCCTCAAGGACTAAACCTCCATTTCTTTTGAACAAAACACCCATCCCTAGTGTTCCCTTAAGATATTGAAGTATTCTTTAAGCTACTTGCAGATGAACTTCCTTTGAACAATGCATCAATTGACTAATTATACCTGCTACATATGCTATATCTAGTCGTGTATGAGACAAATTTATTAGTATGGGCTAATACATTTGTGTCTACTGTAACATCTTTCTTTGTTTTTCCAAGCTTAAGATTCGGATTAATAGGAGCACTTGCAGGTTTGCATGTTGTCTTTCCTATTTCGTTAAGAAGACCTATGACATCCTTTTGTTGTAAGATAAAAATTCCTACCTACAATGTACATCTTATATTCCAAGGAAATACTTAACCTCTCTAACGACTTAAATCTCAAACCACTTAGCTAATTACTGACTCGAGAATTGCATCTCTTTATCATCATCCCCTGTCACTTGTCATCTAGTTATAACTTCCTTTAAAGGAAAGTGTTTAATAAACAGTGCACGACCTCCTTCACTTTCTGTATCCCATAGCCAACATAACTCCTGCAAATCTTCGAACCATGCTTAAGTTGATTGCTTAAGGGCATAGCCTTCTTCAACTTACACACAATACGGGTAGCCAAATTCTTCTCATAACTTAGTGGAATTTCCGTGTAAATCTTTTCTACTAGTTCTCCATATAGGAATGCATTCTTGAACAGAAACTGAAATTCTTCTCTCTGAATAATATGTACAAAGTCATTTATCCTATTTTAGAAACAAACTAATTCTTACACAACAGTCATTGACTAAGAAAATTATAATCAGCCTAAATAAATGAAAGATTACAATCAGTCTAAAATAGTAAACCAGAATCGTAGCTATTACTCAGCTATTTACAACTATATCAAATATTCTAGAAGATCAAATGATCTGACGTCATTTGACCTTTCGTAGAAACATAAGGTGTACAAATCAGTCAACTTTCAATCTTTTCCTTGATGAAGTATCGGTATGTCTCAACATAGTTTGTTCTGTCAGGTTGAACTGGATTATGTGCAATGCTTATAGTAGACTACTTGTCATAATACAACATCATAGGTCCATATCATTTAACTTGCAAGCCTTCTAAAATTTTCTTTATCCATAAGAGTTCACAAATTCTCTGAGCCATTGCACAAAATTCAGATTTTTGCACTTGATCTAGATACTACCGCTTGTTTTTTGCTTGTTTAAGTTACTATGTTTCCTACAATCAAAATACAGTATCTAATTGTTGAGCGTCAATCTGATAGTGAACCAGCATAGTCTGCATCTGTGTAGGCTTTCATAGTTAATTTTGCTCCTCTTTTAAACATGATTTCCTTTCTTAGAATTAGCTTTCAGGTATCGAATTACTCTATAAGCAGCTGATAAATGAACTTTCTTAGGATCATGCATGAATTGACTTATTACACTTACAGCATACGCAATATCGAGACGTGTATGAGATAAGTATATTAGTTTTCAACCAACTTTTGATACCGTCTTTTATCAACTTCATCATCTCTTTCTTCACTCAACCGATGATTCTTTTCAATTGGTGTAACAATGGGCTTACATCCCATCATTCTTGTCTCTCGTAGAATATCTAAAATATACTTTTGTTGGAAAATAAATATGCCTTCTTTAGACCAAGCCACTTCAATTCATATAAAATATTTGAGTTTCCTAAGCTCTTTAGTTTCAAATTCTTTCGCAAGTATAGCCTTAAGCTTTAGAATTTCCTCCTCATCATCACTCATCATGATGATATCATCAACATATACTGTCAAGACTGTAAGTTTCCCTGCTACAAAGTGTCTAAGAAGAGGGTATGATCCCCTTGGCTTTTTTTGTAGGCAATACCAAGCATTGCTTTTGCAAACTTTCCAAACTAGGCCCATGGTGATTGCTTAAGCCCATAAAGAGCTTTTCTCAACCAGCACACATGGCTATCTTAAACATATCATTCAAAACCTAGTGGAGGCTCCATATATACCTCTTCTTCAAGATCACCTTGTAAAAAGCATTTTTGACATCAAATTGCTACAAACACCAATTGAAACTAGCAGCTAAAGATAAAAGAATGCGAACTGTGTTTATCTTAGCTACTGGAGCAAAATTCTCTTAATACTCTACTCCATATATTTGAGTGTAGCCTTTGGCTACTAACCTAGCCTTGTACCTCTCTAAGGATCCATCTGCTTTAAACTTAATTGCAAACACCCATTTACATCCTACTAATTTCTTGTCTTTTGGATGATCGCAATTTCCCATGTATTATTTTTATTGAGTACATTCATTTCCTCATTCATGGCAAGTTTCCAATTCTCATCCCGAAGTGCGTCATTGAAGTTTTGGGGAATAGAAATTGTATCTAAATTTGTGAGACAACAATGGTGTTTATGTGAGATTTTATTCAAAGAAGCAAAGTAAGAACTAGGACATTGATTGCAATTTCTAATTCCTTTCCTAACAGCTGTAGAAACATCTAAATCATCAATCAACGGAGACGGTAATTCTAACTGTATCTGATTCTGGAGTCAAATCTTGAACTTGAAATTGAGTGGAAACAGGCTCTTTTCTCCTTAAGTAGACTAGGATAGGTTTTTTTTCTGGTGGTTGTATAATTTGGGTTGATTCTGATGTGTTAAGAGGCTGTTCATGTAGCTGATCAAGGAGCCGTGTCTGTGGTGAATTTGAATTTTTAGGCTGAACAGTTTCAGGTGTCTAATTAGCTTTAAATCAGGGAACCATTGCTCATGTTTTTTATCTTCACTCAAGCTCTCCCCCTAAAGATGAGAACCTAAATAGAAAGGTTGTTTCTTAACAAAAGTAACATCCATTGAAATGAAAAATTTACAAGTAGGAAGATAGCACTCATACCAATAAAGATGCATTTTAATGCTCTTGGATCAAGTTTCCCTACATTAGTGTCATGAATATGAACAAAAACCACACAACTAAAGACTTTTGGGGATAATTTGGAATCTATTTGTAAATTGGTGCAATACTCATGAAATAGAATTACTGGACTCTTGAAACCAAGAACTTTAGGGGACATCCTATTTATCAAGTGGGCAGCAGTAAGGACAGATTCCCCCCAATAAGATTTGGGAACATTAGATTTGAAATAACAATGTTCATGTAATTTCTAAGAGGTGTCTATTTTTCCTCTCAGATACCCCATTCTGTTGTTGTGTGTTAACACAAGATGAACATTGAACAATTCCTTATTTTTGAAGGAAAGATGATAAAGTTTGGTTGGAAGTAATCTCTTGCATTATCACTTTGTAAGTTTTTTGTTCTTACTCCAAATTGGTTTTTGATCATTTGGAAAAACTTCCCTAGCTTCAAATTTGTTTTTTATTAAATATGCCTAGGTTACCCTTGTACAATCATTTATAAAGGTAAAAAACCACCTTGCCTCCATAATGTTTAGAATTTTAGAAGGACCCCATATATCAAGTGGATTAGTGAAAAAGGAACCATACTTCTAGTATTACTTAATGGATAAGAAACACACTTGTGTTCAGCAAGTTCACACACATCACAGTGCAAACTCCTCATTTCAACATTTTTGAGTAACAATGGGAACATAGTTTTGAGAAAACTAAATGGAGGATGACCACGATGATAATGGTGGAGCCAAATGTCCTCTATATTGGTAAAATAGCTAGATTGATGACTTTGAAAGGAAGAAATTTTTGTCTTCCTTAGTATCAAGAATGTACAGCCCATTCCTTTCCTTAGAGAACCCAATCATCTTCCTCGAGATCAAATCCTTCAAAATATAGTGTGTGGGATAGAAAATCAGTTTGCAATTCAAGTCACATGTAATTTGTTTTATGGACAAAAGATTGACAGCTAATTTAGAAACATGTAGGATATCTTTTAACAAAAATACAGAAGTAAGAGGAATAGTTCCCTAACCTGCAGCAGTAATAAAAGTTCCATCTGCAATTTTGATATTTTTGTTGGTTGGACAAGGTTTATAAAGGTAAGAGACCGATGTGAGAAAACCATATGGTCAGTATCACCCGATTCTATGATCCAAGTACTAATTTAGACTAGAAAAGAGGCCCTAAGAGCATAAGAATTAGAGGACTTAACTAAATGAGCCAAAAAGCAAGAGCTTTTAGGTTTCTCTGCTGATTTCTATATGGATTTCAATTTTTTATCTCTTCCCAAAGAGTTTGCAAATCATCTTGATTTGGCTGTTCACTAGGAACAATTTTAGCATTTTTCATGTGCAATTGTCTAGTAAGGGCCCTATTGTAGGATCTCATCACTGGACGATTAAGAGAGAAATCCACCTTCCTTCCCTTATTGGTAGCCTTCCCTTTGGAGGAAGAACCGATGTTGAATGAAAGTTAGGTAGCTCTTAACAAAGCTAGCTGAATAAATTACAGCTAAAGTAATGTTTTTTTTAATGATTTTGATACCTTATTCATTGATAATTCTGCTATTATATAGGCAGAAAAGGAAAATAACAATCCATCTAACTAGGACTCCTATTATAGTAGAACTCTATTAAGAAACAAAAACCATAAAGGATCTTTCAAAAGCTAACTATCCTTATCCAAATACTATCCTAATCTAATCTTCTATTATTACTCCTATCTAACTAAATTCTCCAACCTTCTCCAGCTTATCAGCCATTACCCAACTTCTTCCCTCTCCTTTGATAAGTTCTATACACAAAAGCATCTTTATCATTACTCCCCTACTTGGCATCGAGCTTGCCCTCAAGCTCGAATTCGGGATAAGCTTGTGTAAAAGCCTCTAACTTCTTCCAAGTAGCATCTTAAGCTGAAGAACCTGCCCACTGGATTAGTAACTCCTGACATCCCCTGCTCCACTGTGACTTCACCAACTGTTGTGGATGAGGCACAATTTTGCCATCCCGCACTAGTGGCAAAGGGGAAATGGAGGTGGGGGGATTACCTTTGAACTCTTTCAACAAAGAGATATGGAAGAAATCATGAATACAACTTGCCGGAGGCAATTCCAATCGATAGGCGACAACACCTATTTTCGCCAAGATCTTGAAGGGTCTGCAAAATTTAGGAGCAAGTTAGTTATACTTGCGTTTTGCAGCACTCTGTCGGCAGTAGCGTTGGACCTTAAGCCACACCTAAGTCCCTGGCTCAAACGACAATTCCCGTTACACTAAACGCAACCTAACTTCAGTTGAAAAGTCATCTTGCTCCTTCAATGCTTGGACGATTGCCTCGACTCTAGTGCTTCCTTCCACATAAGATAACAAACGGGGTGGTTCCCTGTCGTAAACCACTTTAAATGGAGTCGAATGAAGTGAAGAATGGTAGGAAGTATTATAACAATACTCTGGCCACGGTCACCAGTCCACCCAAGATTTCAGTCTATCCCCTACGAAACTCCTCAAATACATTTCAATTGTTTTGTTTACCACCTCAGTTTGCCGTCAGTCTGAGGGTGATAAGCAGAAGATAAGGCCAACTTGGTACCATAGACGAAAAAGATCCTTCCAAAATAAACTAGTAAAAACTGGATCACTATTTGATGCAATAGAATCGGTAAGACTATGTAGGTGAAAAATATTTACAAAGAATACATAAGCCACACTAAGAGTAGAATAAGGATGAGTGAGAGGCACAAAATGAGCATATTTAGAGAATCTATCCACGATCACTAATAGGACAAATTTACCTCCCAACTTTGGAAGTCCATCTATTAAATCTATGGAAATATCAGCCTAGACACTCCTAGGGATCCGTAGGGGCTGAAGTAGACCTACTGAGTGAAGGCTCTCCCATTTATTTTGTTGACAAACTAAACATTTCTGCACAAATTCCTTCACGGCACCTTTCATCCCTTTCCAAAAAAAATCTCCCCTCACTCTTTCTAATGTCTTTTGAATCCCCTCATGTGCCATATTGTGAAAATGGTTAAGGATCATCTGAATTAGTAGTGAATAAGGAAGTAAATACACCTGATCAGTGTAGAATATCAAGCTGTCTTCCACTCTCCATTCGGCCTCTATAGGGCCTGCGACAATCTACTGATATAGGTATTGCAGTTTTGCCACAGTGGCAACTTCCTCTTTAATTGCGTCCAATAACGCAATTTTCGGCTGGGATAAGGCATTCAACTGTCCCTCTTCCTCATTTCTTTGAGATAATGCATTAGCGGTAGCATTAAGATTCCCTACTTTGTATTCCACCCTACAATCATAACCCAACAATTTACTCATCCAATGTTGTTGAGGAGAAGTTGTTAATCTCTATTCCAAGAGAAATTTAAGACTATAGTGATCAGTCTTAATTAGAAATGGCCTCCCCCATAAGTAAGGTCTCCAATGTGAGATGGCCTTAGCGAGGCCAATTAGCTCTCTTTCATATGTAGTAAGTTTGTAGTTGTGGGGGGTTAATTTGCGGCTGTTGACCAAAGATTATTAGCATTGATATTGTTATAATTACACCTATAATCTTTCCTATGATTGAGAGATTTCCTAGAGTTAATAGCTAGATTACTTCCTAAATAGTCCTAGGAATTTTGTATATAAACCTTGTTCCTATGTACACAAAGATATAGAATACAAATTATTTTCAACATTCAATATGGTATCAGAGCCCTATCTAATTTAGGGACTGTTCTTTTATTTTCTGGCTGTTCTTCACTGGCTGAGTGTGTACTCGCCCAAACAGCAAAGCGTTTTTCTTCGCACCACCCACCTAGATTGCTTCAGCTGTGACTGGCGACTTCCATCGTGAAAGACCCGACATCCACCGAGCTGCCACGCGCCACCACAGCGTCTCTGCCGTCGTCGCACATGAGTACCACGCGCTACCCTCTGGCCAATATTTCGTCTCCGTTCTTTCTCCATCAGGGTCGCCGGCCTCTTGCCTCGCCTCTGGTGGTGTCAGACATACCCTTACCTTCTACCAATACCCTTGCTTCCTTGCCTCTCCTTGGTGTAGTTTGTGCTTCTGGTCCGTCTGGTAATTTTTCTGCCCATATACCAGTGGCATATTTTTTTGAACAGCTTCTATTTACTCTATTGGCATTTTTTATTGGTTGTCTTAAGTAACACTAAAGAAGATGGAAGGAAAGAAGGTAATTATACTACATACACCTATCATTGAAAAAGTAGGATTAGTTGCAAGTTCTACCGAAAAGCCGAAACCCGCAAATACACCATCTAATAAGGATCACTTACATCATGATTACTATGGAAAATCAAGACATACTCGAGAAACCTGCTGGAAATTGCATGGAAGGCCCAATTAGAGTCGTGGAAAACGAGGTAGCTCAGTGGCAAGGGGTCAGGCTCACTTGGTTGATAGAAATGAAGTGTATGAAACATCGTTAGCTAGGGGATTGTCCAATGAGGAACTTTAGGCCTTAAGACAGCTTCTCTCAAGAACAGACTCTGCAACCTTGCCAAATCAGGTATTGAGAACTACAATTCTAAAGATAATCCTTGGATTATAGACTCTGGAGCTAACAAACATATGATAGGCTCTCAAAAGAAAATTTTAACATACTCTCATGGAAACAACAGGGATAATGTTATAATAGCATATGGATCTTTTACTTCCATATCTGGTATAGGTTCCGTTAACTGTACTCCTAATATTAACCTATCCTCAGTACTTCACGTACTCTGTTTTCCTATTAATCTTCTCTTTGTCAGTTCTATCACTAAGGACCTTAATTGTAAAGTTGAATTTTTTCCTGACTATTGTGTTCATCAGGACCTTCACATAGGGCAGAGGATTAGAACTGGTAGACTACAGGATGCCTTATATGTCTTGAAAGAAGAGTGCCTGATAGTTGCACATCAAGCATTTTTTGGAAATGATGTGATTAATAAGGAAATTCTACAGTGGAATAGGCGGTTAGGACATCCCTCGTTTTTTTGTTCTAGCAAAACTTTATCCAAACTTGTTTAAAAGAACTTTTAATTCTTTGCTACATTGTTTCTAATGATGGAATAAGTATGGATCCTTCTAAGCTGCAAGCCATTGTTGATTGGCCAACCCCTAGGAGTTTGTTTGATGTTAGGAGTTTTCACGGGTTTTGTTTATTCTATAGGAGGTTTATAGAGAATTTTCGTTCAATTACAAGTCCCATTACTGATTGCATGAAGAAAGGTGTGTTTAATTGGACAAGTCAAGCTCAAATTGCCTTTAATACTCTTAAAATTTTGATGACAAAGGCCCCGGTTCTTACCCTGCCCAATTTTGATGTTCAATTTAAATTAGAATGTGATGCTAGTGGTGTTGGAATAAGAGTTGTTTTAAGTCAAGGAGGAAAATCGATTGCATTTTTTAGTGAAAAGTTGTGTGATGCTAGAAAGAAGTATTCTACTTATGAGCAAGAATTTTATGCATTAGTTAGAGCTCTTAGAAATTGGTGTTCCTATTTGCTTGCCAATTCATTTGTGTTATATACTG
>JAOQMP010087316.1:0-17000 GCA_027563575.1 Erythroxylum pedicellare
TCTTAATAAAAGAGATTAGCCAATTTATTTAGGACCATATATATCCTTTTTTTTTTCTATTCAAAGATTTATCACTAGTCACTCATATTCGATTGTTAGATAAGTGTAGTATGTACAATTCTAACTAATTATAAAAATAAAAGCAGGAAAATTTTAATCAAAAAACATCTTTCCTTCATGAATAAGCTTCCAAATTCTCCTATTAGTGCCTCATAAAAAGCAACAATAGGTGAATGAATGATCAATATGATGATATAAGATTAACCTATAGAGGGAAGCAGTATTGTTGTCACCATTCTTTAATCATAGGACCTTTGACTTTTGCTTAATTAGTGACAATTGAGATTCAAGTGCTTTGATGTAATCTATATAGCATGATTCTTATTCAACAATCTGGATGGCTCTTAGGGGGAGGCATAGAGTTCCCTTTGTCTTTGGTAAAGACTCTCCCTAACTTATCATCTCATTGTTTATATTCGTATAGTTGTTGACCCTAAGCCTTGTGAGGTCCTCTTTAATCCACGTTAAACACTTAAAAGAATTTGAATGATTTATTCCTTTGGATGCTTAAAGCAAACTCTTTATCCAATGCCTCATGAAATCCTTCATAATCATATATAAAATTGAAAAACTTCAAAGAGGATATTCTCCTTTAGTTTCTTGTCAAGTTATATATCTCTAATAAGATAAAAAGGAAGAGGTATCTTTCCATCTATTTGAGGCTAAACTAGGAGTTAATTTAATTAAAGAAGACAAGAACGATATCGTTTTATTTTTTATGAAATAAAAATATTACATGTAATAAGGTTAACAAAGATCATTGACTAGGTCTAAAATTGAATTATATTCAACAGAAATTGAGAAGTTAAATATAAAATTCTAAAAAATAGAGATCATGCTAATTTTGATAATTTGTTTAAATTTGTAGATTAAAATATTAATGTTATTGCATATATATTGAAACTTGATAAATGATTAATGTATTACGTTTTTATACTCATAATGAGCGTGTTTTGCTTATTATTTAAGAGTTTTACATTGTTTTTACTATTTATTTAGTTTCAGGTGCATTTTCAAATCTCAATTGCCTTTATGGATCAAAAAGAAGAGAATTTGGGGAAAATTGTGGCATCAATGGAAGAATTGGAGTTGTTTTGGAGATACATGTTTGTGCAAAGATGTACACATCTATGTGAGTAACATACATAGTCATGTAAAGGGATCATTTAAGAGATTGTAACCATGCAAAGCTTTGAAAAGGCTATTTTTGCCCATGTAGAGATACACATGTAAATAATATACACGACTATGTCCCTTACCTGTGTAGGTAACTTAGAACATGTTAAGTCATGATATTGAAGTGTTCTTGAGATATATGATCACTTAAACAATCGTGTATAATCCAAAAACCCTAGTTTCATAACATAAAAGGCAATTAAGAAGGTGAGGTAAAGAAGAAACAACTAGAACTAGAAGTTATAGCCAAAGTTAGAGTTAGAGTTAGAGACACGATTATGAAACTAGGACGAGGAGGTTAATCTTCAAAAGGATGATGAAGTAAGCTGAAGTGAGAACGTCAAACTAACAATGTTAAACAAGTGCTTTTTAGAAGGTAGCCCAGGCTTCTTAATTTGGTAATTTTGTTTCAATTAGGCTTTTATTATATATTTTTAGGTTTTAATTTTTGAAAATTCATTTGTATTTATGTTAAAATTTATGGTCTTTTATTAGATTTATATTTGGTTTACAACTTTATAGGTGTTACTTTCCTTTTTTATACTTTGGGTTTGTGTGTAGACTTACAAATTTGGTAGTAGATGGAAAATTAGCTAAGTTTAAAAGTTATAAGGCTATCGTCAAGGTTGTGTTGATGGTCATGTAGACTAATATGCATATGATGAGCAAATGCAGGGTTATGTTCTACCTTAACAAGAGTGCCAAAGGGTTATAAAAAGATACACGCCTACCAAAATGTTCGTATTGGTGACCGTGTTACTAAAGATCCATTGTGGGTCACTCATACACCCTCTATCATACCTATGTTGCCAAAATTAGGTAAGTTTAAAAAAAAAGGAAAAAAAGTCATCAACGTGCCCATGTTGATATATGTTCCTCCTTATTTTTGCAAAAGTTACAAAAAAGATGCACACCTATGTTAGCAATTGTATAGATTATTTTATTTTATTTTAATGTCAACAAAATTATGTTAAGTCCCAACATACCCATGTAATTTGTTATCTTGTTTTTGTTTTCAACATGGTTCAAATACATGTTCGTGTTAAACCATATTATAACATTTTGAGATTATATGCCATGTAAACAACCCAATATGTTTGTATGGTATTCCAACACACCCGTGTCCAATAAAAATTAGTCCTAACATGTTCAATATGGGTTAGCTACACAGTTGTGTCATCGCTTGTGTTGAACAAAATCATTTTAAAATTGATTTTTCACGGATCAAAACTGCATTCCTTAATTTATCTCTCGTTTTTCTAATCTAGGCGATACTTACCAATAAACTGTGCATAAACTCTTTTACAACCTATTTTCTTTAAGATTTCATCAATTCAAGGTATGTTTCTTGTTTTATTCCATTTCTTCTTAGGTTGTCATTTAGATTTTTAAGGGGATATGTGTGGGATTCTGTTATGGAAGTTGCAATTTCTCAATTAACACCTATCCAAAACCCTAATTAGATCTGAAATTGTCTGATAAACTATTGGAAACCTATGTAAGATCTCTCTTCGCATAATTTATTGATTTGATTTAATTTTTATTTTATTAAATCACCTAACTCTTGTTAGCCCAATTTAATGATTTTTCATTTGATTCACCCTCTTAATTTATTATCGAAATGTCTAGAATTAAATCACAATAAATCCAAATAACACATAAATAATCAGATTTCATTAAATCAAAAATAAAACTTTAAAGGTGAGTTTAGAACATCATCAACATCCAAAAATCCTATCATCAAATGTTATTCCAATTCTATATAATGATGGAACTAAAAATAGCAAGAAATAAGAATTGAACGGATGATGGGAGGCAGCGACATCGGGAAACTCCTGATCTGGGAAGTACATCAAGTCGATTTCTTCTCCTCTTCTCTCTTCCTTCTTCTCTTTCTCTATCTCTCGACAATTCTCTCAGGGGTAAAAGTGGCTAATACAAAAGCTCCTCTTGCCTCTTTGTCTTATTCTTTAAATACCTTTTGTATTCTGAGCAATCCAAGGATTTTTCTAAGGTTTAAAAGGTCCAAAATATCCCTCGAAACTTGACATTTTTGAGTGTCTGCGCATTTGTACGACACAGGTCATGACCATGGCCCTGCAGGCCACGATCATGGGCTACATTCGAGCCTTCTGTCACAATCATGGCACGAAGGCCACAATCGTGGGCCATGTCTTGGGCTTCTGTCATGATCGTGGCATATGGGTCACGATCATGGGCCAACTCCAGCGCTTCTATCACGATTGTGGCATACGACTTGAATGTCTCCGAAACTTCTCTGTTCTTCGATGTTGATCCTGAAATACTAACAAACACATCAATATACCTCAAAAATATAATAATTAAGCTCAAAGACTTGTACTAACCTATAAAACACTTAAAACATAAATAATTAACAAACTAACATAATTATAACGTAAACACATAGTAAACGATTGAATTAACAAGTAAATACACATCAAACTAAGCCCTAAAACACGATGCAATTCACATATATCATCCATGCATCCTCATTTGTAGAAATTAAACACTTCATATTTTGGTCAGAGAGATCAATAAGATAAATTGTATAAATATTTCCTTCTTTATTACCATAAATTTAATATTATAGTTAACTACTCTAAATAAATGCATAATTTTTCCTAAACTCATAATTTATAATCTTTGTCATATAGTTACCTACACTTAATGAATTAAGCTTTAACTGATCAATTGAAAGAATATTATCAATTAAAGTGATATCTTCCTTACCAAATTTACTAATTCCAATTATCTTACCCTTGAAATTATCTCCAAATGTAACAAATCCTCTTTCTTTGTCTCTACGAGTTATAAACTAGGATGCATAATTGGTCATATGCCTTAAACTTCCACTATCTACATACCATTTGCTCTTCTTTTTCTTAAGGACTTATAAAACAAAATAATCAATATGTCCTAGCACCTAGATAAACTTGTGTCCTTGATTACTAGTTTTTATATTCTTTTTAACCTAATTCTTTAATAGTTTACTCATCAAACTTCATTTTATGGAACAAATTTTTTTGATGTGCTTGTATTTAAAATAAAGATTACATACCATGTTATAAGAATAATATTAATTTGTTCTATGATAATAAAACCTATTATTTTAATTCATAATTTCATTATTGAGTCTTTTATGTATATAAGAATTATATGGAGCCCGTCTTTTGATATTATAGGAATTAAATGGTCTTTATGGGTAATAAAATGTTCTAGCATTATTATATGCATAAGAAATGTTCATTCGATTATATTGATTCTTAAAAGAGATGTAAACATGTGTCATGGCATTATGTATAAGGTCTATTATAAGTGGAAGCTTATTGCTTACTTTTAGATTGATGTTAAGGTTTAAATGATTGCTAGTGAGAATGCATGCTACCTTATGTGTTTAGATAGAAATAATGCCTATTTTTATCTTGGTAATGTTAAACCTTAGCCTTAGATTAAGAACCATATATGAATGCATGGGACTTATTTTTATAGTAAGGCTTAATGGATGTAGCATGTGTATATGATTTAGGTATATGCTTAGACGTGGATGCACTATGCTCATTTATCATCGTAGGCAAAGGTTCTTTAATATGAAAATGTTTTCACTTGTTAAATGTGGTTTTGGTATTATATGCTCTTTTTTAGTTGTATCCAACCCCATGCCTATTATTAAACTCTTTTAAGATCTTAACATGCTTTCAAGTTTTTCAATTCCCTTAGTGAACTTCAACAAGGACTCTTTGAGAGCATTGGCCTTGTTTTTCAATGTCTCATTATCTTCTTTAATGTATCTAAGTTGTGATTATCAATAATGGCTATACTCTTAGATTCTTTAATGTTATGCAATTCACACTCTTTCTTTTCACTTTCGCTCATGCATACATTTAAATACTTTTAAGCCTCTTTGAGTTTCGAAGATAGCTTATTCCTGTTCATACTTATAATTTCAAGGCTTTCAACTAGTTTATCATATGATAATTCAATATCACTATCACTATCATAAGATCTAGGGTTAGAGAGTACCTTGTCATCATCATCAGCCATCAAGCATAAGTTAGCTACTTCTCCATCTGAATGCTCACTTTCATAATCACTTGAGTCATCCTAAGTTGTGGTTTTAATTGCCTTAATTTTTGTTTTTATCCCAATTCTCTTTCTTTTCATTCCTTTTCATATTTGTCATTGCCTTTGAGGAGGGTGTATTGAGACTTCATATAACCAAGTTTCCTACATTCAAAATTGATAATGTCATTTGATTTGCATTTTATATCTATATTATCTTTTTTGAAGTGCTTTCTTTTGGAGAAGTTCTTTATCTTAAAAGAACTTTTTAAATTTCCTCGTGATAAAGGCAATATCTTCCTTATCACTTACACTTGTTGATGTCTCTTCTTATTTACTTGATTCCTTATTTGAAGTTTTGAATGCTAAGTTTTTCCTTTTTGAAACTATGATCTCTTATTGTGTTTCTTTAAGTTTCATTTTGTATATGAGTAGAGATCTATTGAGCTCCTCTAATGGTAGCATATTTAAGCCATTTGTTTCTTGGATTATCATCACCTTGGATTTCCAAGTCTTTAAAACATATATGGTTAATTTTCTTACCATTTCCCCATTTTTATATTTCTTGCTTAAGTCTTTTATGACATGGATAATGTCAATAAATCTAGTATACACAATAAATATGCTTTCATTATATGAATGATAATTCTCAATTAACCTCTTGAGTATACGAATCTTATGCCTATATCTCCCGAAAGCTCTTTAGTTTAAAGAAGTATTGCTACCCTTATTTCTAGCCATTGTAAAGGATTAATCGAATAATTGTAAGGATCCTAAAGAATTTAAAAGGAAAAGTAAGGAATCAATCAATGGTTAAAACATAACTTGCACAAAATAGATCACTTTGAATAATTTTTAAAACACCATCTTTACCAATTAAACTCCATTCCTCAATGAATCTTAAGTAAAAATAATGTGAAAATTTAAATTTATAAAAGAAAATAAAAAAAATATTCAAAAAGTTTATATATTATACAATGTTGACTAAAAAATAAATATTAAATACTTTAATGCATAATTGGTCAAAATCAAGTAAAATTAACCATGTAAAATATCAATTGAACTTTTAATTTAATGGAATAGTAGCTAAATATGTTCAATTTAACCAAAACAATAAAATTTGAGAAAGTCCCACTTGTGATAGTATGCCTAAATAAAATATTTTCAATTATAGTATGAATCAATGAAATTCAATGACATTGAATGTTATAAAACTTTATAGTTTCCCATAATTGCATTAACGAACCAATGATTTCATAAACATGCTTCGTTTTTAGCAATTTCTTAAATGCCTAACTTCATAATGACACAAAAATCAAATTTATACTAAATTGAACCTTAACAAATAACTTCCAATTGAATCAAACACATATCAATTTTATGAAAAGCTTTATAAATTTTAAGAATTTCGAAAATTCCCAATTCTAAAACCCTAAAATGTTATAAATTCAAAATTGATGCAATGTAAAATGAGTTTTCATCAAATTGAAAGGATAAAAAATTTATAAATCATGAAAGAAATGCCAAGTAATAAAAAATTTCAATAAAAAAATTATAAATTCTAAAAAATCCCAGTTCAAGGGTAGTTTAGGTTTATCCAAAATAAATATCAAATTAAGGCTAGGTGTTTATATAAACTAATATTACAGGGTTGCTGAGTTTTTTAAGAGTGATTATTATTGTCTAAGCCTTATTGGAGCAAGAGGAGACCACCTTTGTTATATAAGAAATAAAATCAAATAAACATAAAACATGACCTGATGTAATGGGAAATGATGGATATAACTGAGAAAATTTAGGAGAAAGTAATGATTTGACTTTGGATAATGAACTTTAGGAGAAGTTAAGTTTGATTTAAGGGAAAATTTAGGAGAAATAGAGTTTTTATGTGATGAAATGAGGGGGAAGAGGGGAAGTTAGAAGTTTAAACCTTAAATGTTTGGCTAGATAATGTCAAACTAAAGGACTCATCACTAATGTTGCATTTGTAATGCATTTGTTATGAAATTTTGTTGGCTTATGCTAACCTATAGTACAACAAAAAATGCTTAAAATAGAACACCTAAACCTAAAAAAATAATCTAAAAATGAAATAAAGTAACACTAACTTAAATTAAATGGAATTCAAGTGATCAAACATGCATATAAACATATAAATTATCAATAAATCAAATAGAATATGCATTAGTAATGTTGCATTCCTATTAATAATGCAATACCTATCATTAATTAATGGGCCTATCGATGTAAGATTTCAACAAATTATATTTTTACATTTAATCTTTATTGAAATGATACTTTACTTCTTTGTGTTTGGTTTTGTAATGCATAAATTTCTTTGTGGAATGAGTGGCACCAGTGATTATCATACCTAATAAGTATCTTAGTGAAGTTTTCATGCCATAATCTCTAGGTCATTCCCTAAGCTATAGAAGTTATGCACAACAACTATCAACTACCATATATTCAACTTCTATAGTTAATAATATAACTAAAATTTATTTATTAGTAAACCATGAGATTAATGCAATTCCTAATAATTGATATGTAGTGGTAATATTTCTATTTAAGAGACTAATGAAATTTTCACAATCAAGAATATATGCTTAGGATACCAAATCCTAATGACATAATACCATACAAATATATGGATTCAATGGCTAATAGATGAGAATCTTGCCTAAAATCTAGCACATAAGCATATACTAAACATAATATAAAGCCTTCTTATGGTAAAGTAAGGTAAACTACTAATTATAGCTTAGTAAAACTTTACATCAATTGACTTGCCCCCTTCATCCTTATTTAACTTGGATATGACACTTATGGGTTTCTCTGATGGCTTTGATTTATCCATCCTAAAGCACTTGTGTAGTTTCTTAGTGTAATTGTTTTCATTAACAAAGATGGTCTCTTTCATTTGCTTGATTTGAAGTATAGAAAAGAAGTTTAACTCGTTCATGTGTTCATCTCAAATTTCCTACTCATAAACTTATAAAATTCTTTGTGAAAATTTTCATTAGTAGCACTAACATAATATCATCAATATACACTTGAATTATTAGAATTTCATGTTTATACTTTTTAATAAAAAGTATTGTATTAATTGTTAAATTATTTTTAAAAAAAATTCACTTTACCTATTTTACCAACTTTTAGGAGCTTGTTTTAATCTATATAAAGCTTTAGAAACTTTATGAATATGGTTAGTTGCATTATGAATTCAAAGTTAAAAGGTTGATTAACAAACTTCTCTTTGAATAAAACCATTTAATTTAAAACTCATGTATGATGATGTAAGCACTAATATCACAAGTTTTAATCTAGATAGTCAAAGTCAACGTACCCAATGTATAAGGCTCCCTACCTTGCGGGGTCTGAAAATGGTCATAACGTACGCAACCTTCCTTTTGTTTTTTTATAAAGAGGTTGTTTTTGTCAATTGAACTTGTGACATTATGGTCACAAAGGAGTAACTTCTATTCTAGATACTAAACAAAAGGTTTTTCAAAATCTGTACCCCTTTCTTGGTTGTACTTATCCACCGATCTCGGTTTATTTCTCACAATGGTATCTAGTTAATCTTTTTATTTCTAAACACCCATTTAGCACATATAATTTGGTTGTGTTTTGTTCTAAGTACTAATATTCACACTTACTTCTCTCAAATTGATTCAACTCTTCATTTATAATAAGAACTTAAATCTCATTAGTAAGGGATTTCATTATAGTCTTAGCCTTAATTTGAGAATGAAAGAAAGATTAGAAAATTCTTTAAGATGTGATCTAGTGAATTCCCTTTTATTGAATATCACCTATATTTTGATATGGGGGATGATTCTTTTTAAAATTTCAATCTCTTTGAAGCTCCCTATCATTTTTTTCTCCCTTACTTGGCTCATGTGAAGTTCCTCAGTGATCATTTATGTTCTCTTTAAAGGATAATTTATCCAAAACCTTGGATATACCTACATCATCATCTTTAAGACTTTTCTTGAAGTCAAGAGAGTTGGATTCTTAAAAAAATAACATGCATAGACTCTTTAATGACAAGAATCCTCCTATTAAACACTATATAAGCTTTACTAGTTAAATAGTAACTAATAAAAATACTTCATCTGATTCATAACCAAACTTTCTTAAGTTATCCTAAGTGTTCAAAATGTAACATATTGCAATGAAAATGTTTTTAGTAGTTAATCTTTTGCTTCTTCCTATGTAAAGCTTAAAATATTTAGTTCTTAAACTCTCTACGATGATCACTTTTAATTAATGCAATAGGAATTTTCTTTTCATTCAAACCCCTGATAAAATTGACATTCCCTGAAGCATTAATATTTACTAACTAAGAAAAAAACCGGTGTAAACCTACTAAAATCATATTCTATGACAAATACTTAAAACTTACCACCTAAACTAAAAGGTCTAGTAGACTCAAACAAATTAATAGGAATTAATTACAAAGTCTATTAGAAGTCACAAAATTTTTGCTCTTGATGAGCTCTTATATTGCTTTCCCATTTGACAAATCTACACTCCTTGTCTTCCTCAAATTTAACACATGGAAGTTTATTAAAAATTTTCTTGGTGTTGAGGTTATAGATGAGTTTCAAAATTGTATATCAAAGCCTCTTAGGCTAAATCCATATATCTTCACTTATAGACATTAAACACTTCATAATTTGATTATAGAGATCAAAAAATAATTATGTAGATATTTTCATATCTCTTACCCAGAAAAGTAATGTTAGAGATTAAAAAATAATTATGTAGATATTTTCATATCTCTTACCCAGAAAAGTAATGTTATTGCCATCAATTCTAAAAAATTGCATGATTTTCCTTCAAAACATTCTATAACCTTTCTTACAAACTTAGCTTAAATTTAAAAGATTTTGCTTAAACCATTGATTAAAAGCACATTATCAATCATAGTGTGCTCTTTGTTACAAACTTTTCCAATTCCAATTATCCTTTTCATTATCTCCAAATTGAAGAATCCTCTATTTATCTTTAAGATTTATAAATTTAGATGCATCATTAGTTATGTGCCTTAAGCACCCAATATCTATATATCATTTACTCTTCTTTTTTTAAAAAACCTATAAAATAAAATAATCAATGTGTTTTTATGTTACCAAATCACTTGAATCCTTGGTGACTTTTTGTTCTTTTTAATAAATTTTCTTAAGGATTTACTTATTATTATTATTTTTTAAAATCAACATGCTTATGTTCACCATAATAATATCTTTGTTAAATATATGATGTGCACTGATTTTATAATTATGAGACCTGTGGTTTTGATGCAGAAATGAATTCTTAGGTGGATATAAGAGTGATGGGAAACTCTCTTTTGGATATTATTTGAATTTTATTCCCTTTTTGGAAAGTAAAATGGCATAACATTTTATATGAGATATATTCCTTTAGTAGATTGATACCTATAGGGGTTATGGATACATGTCATACCATTATGCTTGAAATGAGGCCTATTGTAAGTAAGAGTTCGGCTCTTACTAAGAAATTATGTTAAGGCTTAAATGAGAGAGAGTGATATTACATTATACCTTGTGGCTTTATATTGATGTTATGCTTATTCTTGCTTTAGCAATTTTAAACTCTAGGCCTATATTAAGAATAAAATATAGATGCATAAGGCTTGTTTCTTAAATAAAGATTAGAAGATGAATTATGTGCATAAAAAAATTACATGCATGTTTGGATATAGATATACTATAATCATTCTATGACTTAGGAAAAGGCTCTTTATTCCATAAATGTTTCCTTTTAACAATTGTACTCTTGGTATTAGATGCAATCTCATAAGTGTATCTAATCTTATACATATTACTGGAGATCTTTTTAGGTTTCTAGCGTACTTTCTAACTTCTTATTTCCTTTAATGAACTTAGGAAAGGAGTTTTAGAAAGCATCAATCTCTTTATTTAATATCTTACTCTTATACTTTAGCACATCAAACTTATGATTGTCAAATATGGCCATACTTTTAAATATTTTGATTTTATGCAATATACTTTTTAAATTCTCATTTTCACTTATTATGTATTAATTGACTTATTTTAGCTGTCAATATTTGAATTAACCGTAAGTGCATGACATAGTTGTAGCTAGCACAGGTAACTACGAGTCGATCCACGAAGATAATGATTACTAGTAATTACTTTTCTCCTATTATCTTGCCTACATATTGGATTTTGGATTTTAATAATGAAATAAAACCTAAACAATTAGAATAAAATAGGAAGCAATAATGAATACAGAAAGGAAATCAATTAGAAAACTTAATATCAAAGATTAGTGTCTAGGTAATAAATCCCCTAAAACCATTAAATAATTAACCTTTTATCATGTAATTGTTTTATTGACTATTGGATTGCGGAAGTTCCTATCTTATGATAATTACTCTCTTGAGACTACTAATAACTAATCCATAGGTTTATTAACTGAAATCATTCATGTTAAAGTTTCTAGGATTGCTTTATCGATTTGTGAATTTTGCTATTAGGTTTGATCATAATTCAAAGGATTTATGTTAACCTGTCTCTAGGTTTGCAATCAAATCCTTTCAATTATGGTAGATATATTCATAAAAAGGATTTCTCAATTTTTATGTTTTGACATCATATTTGTACTAATATTCTGGATATATTAGAACATACATAAATCAATCAAAACAATTGCATTAAATAAAAGAAAAAAAATTGTTATTTCAACTACGTTCATCACAGTTAGACACAAAAAAACATTTAGCTATATATATAGATAATAAAATATAAGATAAATAAGAAGAAATGAATAGAAAACAAAGAGTTCATAATTATAAATTTCCCTTTCTCTTTTATTGAATGTTTATGTAAGTTTGGGTTTGATGTTGTAATCTATTAGATCTTTTAATGATTTCTTCGCATTCTCCCTGTCTCTGGATCAATATCATCCTTTTTGAGTGTTCTTCAGGTCTAAAATCGACTCCAAAAATTTTCTCCCCTTATGTCTTTCTACAATAAATTTTAGGATTTTGAGAGATACACGGTTTGATACACAGGAGTGTTCTAGGCCGTGTATATATCAAAATCTCTAAAATTCATGTTTTGGTGTAGGCTAAAAGACCTATACGGGCATAGACATGATAGAGTATCTCTACTTTGCTTCAAATCTTCATTTTATGTCTTGTTTTCATCCCAATTCTTCCCCCCTTTGCTCCATAAAGGCAATTATAACCTATAAATGCACTTGAAATGAATTAAGTACCAAATATATAATAAAACTACAAAATATCAAGCAAAATACATCAAATATGGGTGTATAAATATAGTCAAATATACATCTATCAAACATACTCACACTTAAGCTTTTCTTGTCCTATAAGGAAATAATAATAAAAATTATAAATCATACAACATCCATCCTTCATTAATCTTAACCTGTCCATCCATACTTTAAATCAAAATATCAGATTAATCAGATTAACATACAATTGGATTCAAGTTATCCTAAAGCTAACTTCCTAATTCAATATTAATAGTAATCACATTAATAAAGTCATTGAAATTAAAAGCATAAACATTTACACCCTCACCAAGATTTCACAATCAAGTGTTTAGGGAGAAAAGTATTAAGCTCTCAATCAATGCATGGTAAAACTCTTAATATAGGCTTGCAAAATTATCACCTCTACCATTTATTTATGAGCTAGAAACAAAAATTAAAAGGTCTTTATATAAGTTGTAATGGGGTTTAGGTAAGATATGATTGGGATGATAAAAAGGGTTGATTGGAAGTAAATTTACTAAAGAAAACATTACATAAAATTTTTACAATACACATAGGGCCTTTCATTATAAATCTATTAGTACTATAAAATTTTCTTCTTTTCTTTTCTATGCCCATTTTTTTATCAATCATTTTGAGCATTCATCATGTACCATAATTAAATAAATATTGGACCTTTCAAAATTTCAAGTTTCAATCATACAAGTAATGTAAATAACCTTTAAGGTTCAAAACAATAAAAGGCTTCAAACTAAAATAGGAATAAGGCTATAATTTGGTTTATAAACAATGAAAAAGGCTAAGGCTTAATTTGGTTTTTCCTAAAGGAAAAATTAAGGTAAGGTAATAATCAAAGAAATAGACTAAAATAAGTGCCTTCATCATTTTTTTGGTAAATCAGTAAGAATTTTATATAAATAATAGAGGTTATGTATAGTCTAGAGATTCCAAAACCGAAATCTCTTAGCTACCAAAGTGATTCAAAATTTTTTTACAGCAATTCCTTCCATCCTAACTCCATACAATAAATCCAAACCATCCTGCTCTATACTGTACCCCTACCAAAAGATCTTATAAGGCTAATATATCTAACTAGTAACACAAGATTATTAACCTAATTTCTAGCAGTACAATTAAGCATCATTCAAAACCAACCTAATCAATAAACAACACAAGCTAAGATGAATAGTGTCCTTGTTTCCTTGTTCATTGTCAAGTTTGCCCGCCTCTCTGATACCTTCATTGATAAGATCATTCTTGGAACTTCTAGCCACCACTTTTATGAATTAGACACTTCCATTAGTGTTCATTGGTCTACTAAATGGATATGCCATTAATTTGTTCACTCCGTACTGCCTGTCCTTCACTGGTTTGAGCAAATGAGTTTCTTAGATCTGGTTTCTCTTTTTCTTTAGATCGAAAATGAAGATGAAATCCACTTTGTCCGAACCTGAAATAAACCTATAGAAGTTATGTTAGAAAATAATCTCTCCCACTCTTACCTTCTCTTAGTGTTTGAGCTTAGTTGTTCCATAATTTGGAAGATCAATTTAGTTTTGAAACACGCCACATCCAAGGATTCATCTTTGAGTGGTCTAGTATTCCTTTCACACTATAGGTTATAAATAGTAACAGAAAGGAGGGTGGTGAAGAGGGGTATGCCATATATATGGTTATTGGAGGTTTAGTTAAACCAAGTGGGAATGGAGTGTAGATTTGTCAGATAGGGTAGATTTATGTGGAAGTGGTAGAGGCCATTTACTCACACTGATTTAGAGAAAGAACATACAAAGAACAAATGTTCTATAGTCTCATTATCTGAAAAGCATAGGGAACAATGATTTGGTGTATGGAGGTAGAGAAGTTTATCCCGAGTTTGTAACTTTTTTTAAAAGGCCAACCATAAGATTAAAGCACATCTAGGACTATTACTTTTACACCATACCAGATTATACCAATTAACTTTTTGGTTCGATGGTCTCATGAAATTATATGCTGAAGTGTTGATGTACTTTCTCGGTGAACTGGCTAACCATTCCAAACAATCCAGTTTACAACCATTTGGTAGATACTGCAGAGGCTCCAAGTTACTGATGAGCTCAACAATTGCCTCTTGCTAGCACCACTCATTATTTCTGATTACTTCAAAAACTCTAGTTGTCATAGGAAGCTCTGACCCATTAATCGATCTTGGTGTAGCAAAATTCTTCAAGATCCCTTGAGGATGCCAAGGATCTTGCCATAATAAAGTATTATTTCCATTCCCTATCCTAAATCTGAATTGGTTCCCTATTTTATCCCTCATAGATAAGATCTTCCTCCAACTCCATAAGTTCTTATAAGTAGGTAGAGCACTCCAGAAAATTTTCCTTCTCAGAATTATTGTATGCACCCACCTAACCCACATTGCTTCACTATCATTAAATTGAACCCATATTCTGTTCCCTAACAAAGAGTTATTCCAAGTGGACAAATGTTTGATACCTAATCCTCCCTCCCTTTTCAGCCTACAAACAAAAAACCATTTGACTTTAGCATGAGACTTAGTAGTGACCTTCCCAACCCACAAAAAATTCCTAAGTTTAGAATCTATGTCCTTAATGATGGTAGAAGGAAGAATAAAGTGAGAAGACCAGTAAACTTGAAAGGTTAAAAGGATAGAGATCACTAATTGAAGTCTACCAGCATAGGAGAGATTTTTATGGGTCCATTTATTAATCCTGAGATCAAATTTTTTCAATAAGGGTAAACAGTCCCTCTTAGACAACCTTCCTATTAGGAGAGGTACCCCCAAATACCTAATGGGGAGATTACCTTTCTTGAGGTCTGAGATAACTTCTATTTGAAGGGTAGGAGGATTCATATCCGGGGATAGGAAAAACTAACTTTTGGAAGGATTTATGTCCATACCAGAAAAGCTAGAAAAGTTACCCAAGCAATTCAGCAAAGTTTTGACAGAATTTAGATCAGCATAGCAAAACAAAAGAAGGTCATTAGTAAATAAGAGATGGGTAAGTTTGAGGGATTTGCATTGCCAGTGGTATTTAAAAGAGGAGTTCCTATCTATGCAATCACTCAAACTCCTCGAAAGGGCTTTCATACAAATAATGAAAAGAAAAGGGGGTGGGGGATCTCCGTGTCTTAGGCCTGACTTCCCTCTGAAAAATTTTAAGGGAGAGCCATTGATCAAAATAGCATAGGAGGGAGAAATGATACACTCTTTGATCCATTCTATGAACTTTTGGGGAAATCTTATAGCTACTAGTATATTAAGGAGAAAATACCATTGGATCGAATCATAGGCTTTTTGAAGATCCACTTTAAAAGCACATCTCTTGTGGTTATTTAAAAGATGGTAATTCTTAAAAATATCTTATGATAACAAGATGTGATCCCTTATTCTCCGGTTCTTAATGAAATCACTTTGGTTGGGGCTAACAATGTGGGGAAGGGTCTCTTGAAGCCTATTAGCTATGATTTTTGCAATTACCTGATAAAATCATTTTGCAACAAGAGATAGGCCTATAATTTACCACTGTGGAAGGATGGTCTTTCTTAGAGATAAAAGTGATAAAGGTAGAGTTTAACTGTAGCACCCCACTCCCGCAAGACCCAAACCTGACATCGATGGGTGATATCCGAGTTTGTGCCCCACGAGGGTGGCATACTAGAACACTCAATCAGTCAAATCTCATTTGCAAAGTCCTTTTTTTTCTTTTTTTTGGAACAATGCACACTTTTGCGAAAAATTAATAATCAATTCGGGCCTGTTTCAATCATAAACTTTTTCAATCACATATATATGATAATTGCACTCGAAAGTTAGTTTCATTTACAACCCTTTTTCTATTTTGGAAAATTTATTACAAAATAAGTTTAATCAATAAGCATAATGTAGAAACATCAGAATACATCCTTTCATACAAAAATTAACGAAAATAAAGATGCAGACACGACTGATCCCAACCTCTATCTTTTCCATTGCATGCAATAGGTAAACTCCCGTTGCTCAACAGGGTACTCTTCTGAGCCTGAAAAATATTTGCAAATTTTGGGTGAGTTTTGCACACTTAGTGAGTGATCATTATAGATGGCTCACCCAGTCACATAACACATAATTCATGTTCATATCAATGCAATTTAATCATTTATATTATGCATATGCAATACACATGAGACCCACTTTTCATTTATTATTTTGTTGTGACCAAGTGCCTAAACTGTCCCATAAAGGGCTCATTAATTGTTGAGCCTAAGGCCCTGAATCACTTTTGAGCTCAAGGATCATTTTCACTCGTTGAGCTTTAAGCTCTAATCGGTGGCTACTCTAGTCACAACATCCATTATATTTCATGCATTCATGACATGGAATGCATCAATTACATTTGCAT